>AWVX01017656.1:0-25245 GCA_000500245.1 Cronartium ribicola 11-2
TTGAAACTGAGTATGAGTTGTAATTTGCTTGTTAGTCCATGGCATTTTGATGCTCAGGGCTGACACTTTTGCAAGGTTTGATTGGGTGTTCATCCTTCATCAACCCATGTGACTCCAAAATGTCAGGTTAGGAAGTGGTCCTTCACTAAAGAAAGATCAGTGAGCACACTCGGGTACCACACATCAGAAGTATCCACTAGCAGCAAGATCAAATCCAAAGCTTTTTCTTTCATTATTTCCCTTCAAAACAGACCAAACCAAACCATACCAAAAAAAAAAAATCGTAATGTACCAAAAAAACTAAAGAAGATAATAATAATAATAAAAATTAAAACAAAAACCCACTTCACTAATCTCCAGTTCTCCAAGATCATTTTCTCATCATCATTATAAATCAGATACATACTACTCCACATTACAATATTTATCGCCTGCCTGCTCTGTCTCTCTTTCAAAGAGATGTCTAAAAAAGAAATCACAAATAAAAAAACAGAAGAAGCCTCATCCAAACAACCCCACTGCAGCCGAAGCCGTCCCAAAGGTCTCGAGTGCATGTAGGATCACCTTCGGGTCCACCCGAATGGCTTCCCCGAGGGCTGCCAAGACCTGATCGATCGGTCCCAATGCCCTCAGCTCGAGTGCAGCGAGGACGTTCTCGATACGAATCACCATGTTCTCTAAAACCGCGGCCAGTTCTTCATCCGTCGACTCCAGCCGGACAGGGTATGCGAGGAGGTGTGGGTGAACCCGACACCTGCGCTCGTTGCTCTTTGTGTTCGTCGGTGTTCGAGGTGAGCTAGGTGAGAATGCTAGCGGGGCATGGACAGTCGCTGCGGAGACTACAAAGACGAAAATCTTGTCAGAAAGAAAGACATTTTTGGTGAGAAAAAAAACATGGCTGGGTGAATACGGACCAGCTTCGAGCCTATACACTAGCACTGCCAACTGCCTGATGTGGTTCACATCTACCATCCTCGGCGTCGGCTCATAGACCTCGTCCACCTTCGAGTCCGGTCCGCCCAATGACGCGCCCTGATTATTCAACCGGCCAGCCAAAGCTCGTGGGTAGATTAACGACAAGAACTCGGGCATCTCTAAGCCCTTCAAGCGCTTCTCGCCGATCTCCGAGATCCCGAAGCCCATTTTTCGGATCGAGGCCACATCTCGTCGAGTGGCCGGGTCGAGGACGGTTTCGGGTTCTTCCGTGAGGGGCACAAGCGTGCTGGCTGTCACGCTACCGCTTTGTTCCTTGGTCTGATCATCCTGGTCGAAGCATAGTGTTTTTACGATCTCAATCACGTCCAACGACGCCGTAATCTCACCACCTTTAGCTTCTCCACTGATCCGTGCTGATCTAAAGATTTATAAAAAAAGGTGGGACAGAGGTTCACACACCATTTTCAATCAGCCATCACGCCAGCCAAACGCACATTAGAAATAAAAATAGATAAAAATCTGCGGACCTGTTCACCATCGGGCCGAAATAATCCATCCGACGTGTGATCGGATCCGCCTCACAATGAGGGTTTCCCCAATGAATGCCCATGCGGACCGACAGCCCGCGATAGCACAGCAACCCGCTGGAGTCGTAAATTTCCTTGCCGTCTTCCGAATCCAAGATTTCTTGAGGCCAATCCTCTCTCAAGAGCTCGAGTTGAACAGTAAAGCACCAGAGTAAGGCGCTGGTGACGGATGGGAAAGAGACCATAAACGCGTCACCTTCCGTTTTCACTTCGTAACCTCCAATCGCACGCAGCTGTCGACGGAGGAGCTGGTTATGCATCCTCATCGCCGATTGCATCCCCGGATTTGTTTCCCAGAGCGAGGTTGAGTTCCGGATGTCGGTGAACACGAGCGCGACCATGCCTGTCGGTGGCGCTACCTCACGATCGAGAAGAGTAAGGTACTTCTCACCCGGCGCATCTGTTAGTTGCCCACGCCGGGCTGCCACTCGCGTCGCGCCATAAGCCTCCTCATCGATCTGGGCTCCACCCGCACCGCGGTACGTAAGCCGACGCTTGGCCTTAAACAGGTCTCCCAACGCGACAACCATGACCATGAGGTTCGACTCGGCACCATACGATAGTGCGAGGTCACGCAACTTCTGAGCAGCCATCATCGGGTCCGCCTTCCGGTTCTGCGCTCGCGCGACATCAACAGCAGCCTGATAAGTCATATGAGCCCACAGACCAGCGTTGGCAATGATGATAAACTCGTCATCCTCTGAGAGCTCTATTGTTTGCACCGAAGGCTTGGCATTGATGGCTGGATGAACGTGAAAGTACCCAAACGAGCGTGATACCTCCACCTCGTCCGCCACCAAGCCCTTTTGCGACACCCAACCTTCAGCCGACCGAATCCGCTCAATCTCTGCCGCATCGAATGGGTCGTGCTTGCTCGCGATCGGATGCGCTGCCCCGCCCCGCTTCGCAATCACTGCCAGCGCGTCACCGACGTTGGCGACATAAACCGTTTTCTTCGCCACATACACCACTACGCCCGAGGCCCCGCATCTGATGTCGGCGCCCATGCTCGAGCCCGTTATACTCGGACGCTCACTCGTCAGTAAGCTTCCACTTGAACCCTTTCGTCGCCCATCGAACTGGCTCGTCACCTGGTTCCCGTAATCTCGATTGATGTTCAAGAACGCCCGCCTCAGTGCCTCTACTACAGACTCGCCTTCCCTTAACCGGCGCAACTCCGCCGCGAGCATCGCTGAGAAACCATCGTGAAGGTACTTGGCCAGCTTGCCACCAGCAAAGGGTGTCTTGGAGTGAGCATCAAACAGACCGAAAAGGGATTCGTCGTCCCTGTTCCGGAACCGGGAGACGACCATATCGAGTCCCACCACGTTGTAGTCCTCCCGACCCATCGAATCAGCGATCCCGTAGGCCATCGAGCTCACCTCTGACTGCGTGACTCGCACTCGCCTGTCCTCGTTCTCGTCCGGTACTGAAGGCGTCGTCAGTGTGACATCCATCAGTCCGAGTAACCGGAGCCGGCGAAGAGCGTTGAAATTTGACAAATTTTTCCGCTTTGCTGTCGCAATCGCGATTGCGTCTTGCTGTTTTCCAGCCGCTGGCTTAATTTCTAAACGCTTGTTGCCGGACAAGTTGAGATACTGGAGATCCAAATTCCAATTCCTGTTGTTCAATACATGACCCGCCATGCTCCCTCATCAATCGTTGTGAAAAACACTCAAGAGAATCAGATGACTGATGTTACAAAAAGCACCCACCAATTCCAATCATAAGGCCAGTTGGTAACGTTGTACTTCAACACATTGCTCGCCACGTCCAAAGACTCGAGATGTTTGATCTTCCCCAGCTCAGCAGGCAAAGTCTGGAGCTTGTTTCCGTTCACGAACAGCGTCTTCAGGTTCACCAGCGCCTCAATCTCCTCCCCAGGTAAGCTTGTCAGACTGTTACCCGACAGGTAGAGCTCCTCTAACGACTCGCACTTTGACAATGTCAGGCTTGAGATCTCGTAGAGGTCGTTGAAGGATAGGTTGAGTACTCTGAGCTCGCTAAGGAGTGAGATTGGGCTAAAGACGTTATCCCCCAGCCCATTGTCGCCCAAGAACAGCTCCTGAAGACTCTTCGAAAGCGGGGGTAGGGTTCGGTTGGTATTACTCACGGGCGGCAGTTTGTTGAGCGAGGGAGCTGAGATTTTGCGTTTCATCTCCTCTGGCTGCTCAGCCACTGGTGGCATTGGGAATTCCTCAATCAGATTCGAGCTCGCGTTTAGGACAATCAGCTGCGAACAATTCCAGATCGTCTTCGGTAGCGCGCCCAAGTTGTTGTTGGCCAGGTCGAGGGTGTGCAGCCGCTGGAGCTGGCCGATGGACTCTGGTAGGCTGGTCAGATGGTTGTTCTTCATTGAAAAGTTTCTCAGGTTGGTCAGTTGCGCAAAGGAGTCGCTGAAGGACTTGATCTGGTTGCTGTCCAGGTTCAAGCTCTCACAGCTGACGAGCGCGTCAAAAAACTCTTGCCCAAGTGACGAGATCTTGGCATGCGAGACGTTAAGGGAGACGAGCGTGGCACCGGTGCCAACTAGGAGGAGACGAGTGATGGAGTTACCAGAGGCGTTCAGCTCGGTGAGTGAATTAAAAGCGCCATCGAGGATGGTTACCGCATTACTCTCACAGAGCAGCTTGTTTAGCTTAGGTAGATCGCTGAAGATGGCGATATCTCCCAACAAGCACCGTCGGCAGTCGATTTCCCGTAGCTGACGCAGACCGACAAATGTGCTGGGAATGGTCGAGATGGGGTTAGCGAGAAGTACTAAGCGCTCGAGGTTTTTCAGCTGCCCAATCTCTGTTGGGAGGACAGTGATCATGTTAAAGGAGATATCGAGATCGACGAGCGATTCAATCTGGCACACCACCCCAGGAAGGCTCTCAAATTTGTTATTGGAGATATTCAAGAGCCTGAGCGTTCGAAAGTCTCGGAAATAGTCCGGAAGCGTCCAAAGCCGATTATTGTGTGCCTTGAGAGCCATCAAGTCGGTCAACTCGTCCAAGCGGGCATGTTCGAGGTCAACAATGCGATTGTTGGACAGGTCAAGCCGGCTGAGACTTTGGCACTGCCGGATCGACGGGTGCACGCGTTTCATACCCATGTAGCACAGCCGGAGCTCGCGCAAGGACGTACATAGCTGGATGAAGTCCGAGGGGATGTCTAATTTGGGGTTCTTAGAAAGGTTCAAGCTCACGAGCAGCGGCGCATGCTTGAAGAGGAAGATTGGAATGGCCTGGATGCTTCTGGCTTGCAAATCGACATACTCCAAATTTCCGTTGTTGAAGTCGTCATCCTGTAGAAGCACGCCGGCAAGAAGTTCATGTATTCAGAAAGAATAGAAAAAGAAAGGTGTACCAAGGCGAGAAGAAATAAAGGCGCTCACGCCTCCAACTGCAGCCAACGATTCTTCCTTGTAGATGAATTTGATTAGGTAGGAATAATCCGATCGGCCGACGTCATCCAACCGATCTGCTATTGTGTACCCAGCTTGCTCCAACCTGCGTCGTTGAAAGATCAAAGGCTTCTCATTCGGGGCTACCACTCGCTCTAGACAACAACAACAACAACAACAACAACAAAAAATCAAGGTCTAGGGTTAGTACTCGCGTTGGGAAAAGCTAGAGAAAAACATTCTCACCCAAGCCACGCTCCTTAATATAGAGCTTATAGCTTGCCGGTGGTTTCTGGTTGAACAGCTTCCGCCCGAGTTGGTGACAAATCTCCGATGTCGAATACGTGAGCGGGCACGATAGCGTAGCAAAAGAACCATCCGACCTTGAAATCCGAATCGTCCACTGTGAAAATGATCTAAATAAGACAATGAAAGCTCTCTTCGTCTACTAAAAAAAGTGCATACTGACCGGTTTCGTCACCTCGCTTGTCACCGTCCGTGACAAGCTGCCAGCTTTCCCGTTCACCACCACCCCACCTGCCATTCCTGGCCCGATTAGCGTTCGCGAAAGACTGCTAGCCTCGGAGCCGTTATGAACACTCGAGCCACCGGTGTCAGACGGCCGACGACTGTTAGGCCCACCGGCACCAGGCGCGTACAAGTTCAGCGTGCTTCCGGTCGCGTTCTCGTCAATTGAACCTAGCCGTCCACGGGACGAGATCGTGAGCGTGTTGGGGGCGACGGCCCCCGCGAGCGTGCTCGCGGAGCTCGAGCTGAGGATGCTCCCATTCGACCTGGCCTCCATTGTCAAGTGATCATCAGGCCCAGGTTGAAACTCGCCAATCAGCATTGCTTCGTCGTCCTCGGACTCGTCAGGATCCGTACCGCCTGCGTCCAGGCCTTCGAGTGGGTTCACGGCCCAACTCTCAGGTGCTGTCCATCCAGCTGCCCCGATCCCACCCGGCGTTGGCCCAGGCCCGCCTGCTATCCCAATCGAGGCGGTTGTCATCGATGCAGCCATCACCCCAAGCCCACTCAGGCTATTGCCGGTGGGAATCGAGGAATTAGAGTGTGTGGGCATATGGAAAGTTGCGACAGCACTGCCCATGTTGACAAGCTTGCGAGAGGGTGAGGGATAATTGAGCGAGCTTGCGCCCAACGAGTCGTGAGGTGTCTGATGCTGCGTGCGCGTGAGCGAAGGTGAGCTAGACTGGCTATGAAGACTGGCATGACTGTCTTGACGGTGATGGTCGAGCGGTACGCGGCCGTTCGTGCTCCGGATTGAGGATGAGTGGCCTACAGCTTGCTCGTGCGGGTTGACGGTACTCCGGAGGGACTCGCTGAGTTGAAGGTTAGAATCGTGGGCGCCTGGACGAGTGCAAGAAGGCGCTCCCGTGCCTCCGAGGGTCCTACCAGGATTAAAGGGGTCCGCAAAAAGCGTACCGTCCGCGAGTGATCCCGAGGAGCTGGCTTCGAGTAGTAGAGCATCACTTGGGTTCGGTGGGCTTCCGGTGAGTGTAAAGCTAGCAAGCGAACCATCGCGGGGCAATGTCGTGCTGGCGCTCACGCTGCTCGTGCGACGAAGTTGAATCAGATGATCCCGATCGATGATGCCTTCCATCTCATCAAGGTTGGTATCGAGGGTGATCAGGTCGCCGTCAGTACCATGACCGGGTCCAGGATGGTGGGAGATATTGGTGCGTAGGGGCGGCGGCTGGCCATGAAAAGCGTGGCCATCCTGATCACGATTCTTCGTGGACCGATCCTTGTTTGCAACTCCGGTGAATTTGCGAATACGTTGTTTAGCGAAGGACGCGGTGGGCGTCTGGGTCAAGGATCCGGGAAAGTCCTCATCAGCTACGAAGTTTCTCAGCTTTGGTAACGGTTGGCCATAGTCTTCTAATGGCTGGCCACCGTGTTCATCATTCATGAGTTCATTCCGGCTAGCCTTCTTGCGCAGCATGCCAAAGAAGCCACGCTTCTTGCTGGTTGACGGCTGGGGTGGCTGTGCTGAGGATGAAGCCATTGGGTTGAGGTGTGGGGAGGCTGGGAAAGAAGCGGGCGAGGCGGGATTAGGGTGTGCAGATGGATAATGAGTGTTAGTGAATGGGGAAGCGTGAAGGGTGGGGCTACTCGAGCTGGCAGAACCGACGATGTGGGGTGGGGGCCGCGGATGGTTTCGAAGGCTAGTTGGTCCGGGGAAGGACTCATCACGTGAAGCCCGACCGAGGCTTGCTGTTGACACTGAGTTCTGAAGGGGCCTGTGGGTGGGAGTCGCCCTGGCGAAATTGCCCGGAGGCGGAAGTTGATTATGGCTGGAGGCGGATGAGATGGGGGGACGAGGGTAAGTGAAAGAGGGTGGATTTGGTTGGTGGGGGGTTTGCTGGCTGCGAGGGACCAACGGCGAGGCGAAGAGTGTGGTCGGGATGGGGAAAGGTAGAGAGGAAGCCACGAGCTGTGAGTGGAGGGAGGGAAGATACAGTATGTATTATGAGATCGAATGAGGAGGGCTATGATACGTAAGCGAGAGTGGTGAAGTGTGAATGGAGTCATTTAGCCCCACCGAAGGTGGGTGGGTGCTTGTGCGGGAGCAGAATGGGAGAGATGTGTGTGGTGGAAAAAAAGGACAAGGAGAGAGGAAAGCGGAGGAGAATCGATGAAACTGACCCGCTCGGGTTCATTGAGAACACCACCACGAGTACCCAAGGCTGGCGGATGAGCTGATGAACGGATTGGGGGATGTTGAGGATGAAAACGTTCGTTCTGAGAGGAAGGGCGATCAGGGACCATCGGCTGAGAAAAGGTTTGTTGAGAGCGAGGTGAGAGGGGAGGGAGAGGGAGAGGGAGAGGGAGAGTGTGGTGATCGACAGAGGTCTTGGTTGAAACGAACTGATGGGAAAGTGGATGTGGGCGTCCGATTAGCGAATTGGTATTAGAACACTTTTGAATTTCGACGTTAGCTCTACAATCAGTCTCAGTGGTTGAAGTTGAGGTGGGGTTCACTCCAGATTCAACAGTTGACTCTGGTTCTGGTTCTGGCTTTGAATTTGGCTTGGGCTTAAAGTGGGTCTCCGCTTCTTCCTGATCTGGCACCCCCGAGACGAGTTCAGCCGCCACCGGCCTGTTGGTGGTGGCTCGGTTGAAGAAATATGCGTTCGATACTCTGCTACTGAGCCGCTTAGCATTCCTGGTGGACGGAACGGCTTGGATGGCCGCAGAGGGCCTATCACCAAGACTGGAAGCTCTCGATGGCGAGTGCATTCTGAAGAAGGAATAAAAAAATAAAAAAGGTTTCAAGAGACTGATTTGTGTAAAAACACCCGGGCTCCGCTCGCAGGTCAACAACCCATTATCATTCCAGTTCATTCGAACAACGAGTATGTACTGTAGCAAGTCATTTTTCCATCGCTACCCTCTCAACATAATCATCAAACCTGAGCCTCGATACGTCACGCTACCTAGACCAAACCAACCGATCCTGACTGTATTCAAAGTTTTTAGTTGCTCGATCGATCGTTACGTAGCGTAAAAGGATGGGATTGTCAATCAGACATCGGATGGACTGACAACCCCTAAACAACCCATGCCAATTAATCCTTCCTCCTCCTACATATACTTGTTATCTTGCCGGCCATCTCCATTTTCTGTTTTTGCACTCAGTGTGTTGGCCTAAGCCCGGGGTGGAGTTCTTAGGGAAACGGCGCGGGTTAGGTTTATGGCAATACATATTAATATTTGTACTGTGAGGATCATAAACTTGAGTCGAATAAGGAGACTATTTATAGTACATAAGTAGGTACAATTTCTTTCTTCGCAACTTTTTTTTTTTTAACGTGTATTTTTGTATTACATAATACACCTCTTGTGATAGACCAGTATACATGCTGTCTTAGTGACGTAGCAATTTACGGTTGCCCTTCGCAACGTTTGAAAATACTTATGTATGTTTTACAAATAACGTGTTGTCTGGGAAAAGTGCTGTAGTGTGAAATGTAGTGTATTTAGTGTGATCTTCCTGTATTTTACAAATATGTAAGATGTATTTTTACAAATGGTGTACGGAAATCATTACACTCAGCTTGTGCTGTGACTTGTACTCATCACTCTTCTTGGGTTCTCTCCTCCAAGTCATCTTATGTATATACCATCAAGTCAAATTTTCAATAATCAACTTGAGCTTTTGTTTGAGCCTGACAGACTGTATTTAACAGAAATTTGATTTGGAGTTCAAGAGGACCCCTGCGAAGCAAAACAAGAAAACTTTGATAAGATTTTCAAAAATCTCTTACAAGCTTGTGTTACTCATACGTATTTCACCAAGTCTTTACCGATATAAATCCGGGAGTTTGCCACTTTGAAAGTTTGAGACTCAACAGCTTGAGTTGAGAGTATACGACTTCTGACCTGTCAATTATGCCCTCTTCATCAATTAAGGCCTCTTCTTGTACCGTCCACATGCCACGGTATGGTTTTTGGGAAGGAGGGTGAAAAAAAAAAAAGATAGGGTTATGAGGCCTGTCGAGAATCTTTTATTGTAACATGATTGAAGCACTAGTGCTCTACGTCAAGTTTTTGTAGCAGTGAGATTAAGTTCATGTGTTGCCACACGCTCTGAATGGTTATTCAAACATTATCTTTGGGAAAATCTGGCCCAAGTTCGATGCATGATCTCGAGAATTAATTTTGTTTATTTTTTAGAGTTCAAAGGCCTTTTTTCTTTTTTTCTTTTTTACTTATATACTCCAAAAGCTTCAGGTTCCCATATATCTTGTGAACACAAAGGAGAGATATATGTACAAGCTACTTGTAAACGAGGCTTACTGTCAGTACACAGTAGCAAAGATTTTGGAGCCTACCATTTGATAATTTGGGCTTGAATAACAAGGATGAGGTTATGTCTCTGATAATTTGATGTAAATACTGCATGTGTACTAGGGGTGAAGGTGAAAGATAGCATGTGAATGTACAATCAACCACTTGAGAGTATAGTGTTCAACATCCACTAACCTCTCTTTCAAAATCCATTCCCTGCCTGGTCTTTATCAATTTATTTTTCAATCTACAGAATATGTGGCATGAGGTTCATGGGGCCTTTCTTCACTCTATATACATAGTTTTGCGACTCAAAAAGGTGAATGAGTTCACACTTTCATCAATGATCCCTAATTTAACTACAGTGAAACCAATTCAAATAATCCCTGCATAGATGCACTACCAACATATTTGTTTTGTATATGGACAACTAACATCATATCCTGAGATCCTCTGAAACAGGGTCATTGTCCAAAAACAGCAGTTGTGCCAAACTTTCAGGTATGCCAGGTTAAGTGGTCCATTGGCAGCAATAAAAAAAAACTTGGGAATGTCCTCTGTAGGGTCTTTTTTGGCAGCGGCAATAGACACTTTTCAACAAATCGTTGAAGAAGTCCTTTACAAGGCTTCAAGTACAAGCTACATCACATACTGTAACATGGCAGTTTCAAAAAAAAAACAAGCCACAAGGTCTCCGCGCCATTTTAAGGAACAACCAGCACAAAGCACTACCAGCTATAAGTGATATACCCTAAGGGAAAATGTAGCTGAGCAGGAATATTTTTGAATTTTTTGAAGCACTTTGTAGTATTTTCAGAATATCAGCACTGATATTAGAAGTTTTTAAAAAAAAATCATAGTGAATGTTTTTGGGCTCTTTTGAAACAAATTTACATATAGAGTGAAAGTTATTTTGCTTTCAAACACCCATACTCTTTGGGGATATGCAACTTATTTTCAAAACAGAACTCACAAAAAATTACTGTAGTCTTTGCAAAAGTCAAATATTCAATCCTGATTTTTGGGAATTTTCTCAAAATTTCTAAATATACTTCTACTCCGCTACATTTTCCCCTGGGGCACATCAGGAAATGCTAGTAGTAAAGACAGGTGAAGACATAGTGAATGAACTATTAACTGTCTCCTGGGATGATTCTTGAGGATCAACTGAAATTATAATTCACGGTGGTGTTTTAGTGGTTATGGACGATATAGGCTGCCAGCAGCCAAGCGGAAAAAAAAATATACACCACTTCCTGATTTGCAACAAAGTGATCTGGCACAGATCTGGTGAATATGGATCCCTGGTCTATCTTTCAATTTCAACTCCTACTTTCCCAATTAGTTCACGTCATTGATGGCAAATCTTGCCTTGGGCAGTGCTTTTACCAGTACTTGCCTGCTTAGGAGTCTCTGGGAAGACATTCAGGAGTATTGTTATACATTGAAAAAAAACTTAGATTCATTCAAAGTTCAAAATATGGTAGAAAACCTTCCCTAACTTATGCAATCGTCCAATGACAAAGAAACATTTTGTCTGCTGCAATAAAGTGTACTTCAAACTGCCAAAAAGAATACACACACACATGAGAGGTTCAGAAAATAAAGATTCCAATAAAACAAGACAATGGTCTTCAACATTGGCCGGTCAAGATTGAAAATTTAACAAATCAGTACTTCTTAGCACTTATCCAAAAAAAACTCCCACATCAGATTGGTGCGTTTTCAGGCTTTTGACTATCGAGGTTGTCACTATTTTCAGGGTCAAGAGCGTAGCGTGAGAGGTGCCCAATAAATGAATGATGAATTTAATGCACTTACAAGTCCCAAGTAAATTTTCCATTGAAGATCAAATTGGCTCTTTCTTCATCAGTCGGATTAAACTTATTGAACAACTAGTCATTTGCATAACATATTCAACGTTAGGCTTCAGTTCGATCAATGTTGGTGTCTTCTTCATCCACCCGAGAGACTTACGTTAGAGGTCATCCAGACTTGAAAGCATCCCACTTCGGGTTTCTTTGCCCCAAAATAGCAACCATCGAGTACCGGAACAACTTGAACAGTTTCAGGTTGGTTTACACGTTGAATGTAACTAGCTCGTTATGCCAGAAAATTGTACAAAAGATGGAATGTTGGTGGATTACTCTTGGATCAAATTGAAAATTCCTCAACTTACACCATCTTGCGACAATTAGCAGTCTCAGCTCTAGATGGAAGGCCCCAGAAGAATGATTAGCTTCTTGAAATTCTGACAAGTTCAAAAGGTGACCCACCCATTCAACCATCCGGCTGTAGCTGGGTTGGACCCGTCAACCCAATCCGAGCCACTCCAAAGACAAACTCCCGATGTGGTATTAGTATCATAGGGTCCTATACAAATAGGAAACAGATATGGTAATATTTAGCAACATTCCATGTCAATAAATTAGGGCAAGCTAATTTTCCGTTCATAATGTGAAGTGCGTGCACTCACCACAGATCTGCATTTTTAGTTAGCCCAGAGTGTAGGTAAGACAGACATGTAAGTCCTCACAACTGCCATAGAGAGGGTTCTTCGTCGGAAAACTTACACCGTCTCCGCCTCCCACGGCTTGTGTCTACTTACCGGAGTCAAACGTATACGTAGGTCAGAAGAAAGTCTTAAGAGTTGGGAGCACGACGACCATGAGCTGTTTTCTTACAGAGATAGTAGTATCATAGCGACGCGCGAGTCTCTTTTTTGGTGCTACTTCAAACTACGTATTCGAAAAAAACACGAGTGGTCAACAAGGAGTAACTCTCTAATTTTGTGAAATCAAAAGAGCTGGATGAGTCCGTGCACTTACACTTCCAACTAACGAAGCCTTCTTTTGGGAAGTGATGGTCCCATTACATGGATTGTCTGCTGAAGAATTAACACATCCGTCTTTTTGTAGGAAAAAACTGTAGCAAAGTGTGTTGGGATGTTGAGATTTGAAATCTTCAGCTTTCTGGCTCGTACTAGATTCGGAATCATCACTGCCATTTCTTTCATTTGAACCGAACTGCGACTTGAAAAGTGTATGTGTTGATGAGGACTCGGAATGTTCGAGAGTTTGATTGATACTGACGTCGAAGTGGCCCTGAGTTTGATTGGATTGAGGGTTGAAATCGGCTACTGATTGTGAGTTATCAGTGTCGGACGTGGAGTTTTCGATGGCCTCAACAATCAGTAAGGTAGCCAAAAAGATGCTCGTAATGGTGACAAACTTCATGTTCGGAATCAACTGGAAGGTCAAACAAGATATGAATGAGGAATTCTGTGAAGGTCTGGAGCGCAAGAAGTGAGCAATGATGAAGCGCTTTGCAAGGAAGCACGAACTCCGCTCTTTGACCAGCTCTTTTATAGTCTTGCGGATGCCCTTTTGGCGCTCGCGTCCGTTGCCGAATGGGCACCACCACAAGTACAAGTCTACTCAATAATTGTAGAACATTCAATTCAAATTGGTAGCGATCAGTTAATCAGTCTTGACAGACTCAGCGTCGTCTTCATGCCCTCCCCACTTTTCCCCGCCTTATTTCCGTATATGCCATTGAGGGGAAAACATTTCGAGAGACGACACTTCAAGTGACGAGGAATTGATGAGGGGATCATGTGGTGCCAAACCTCCCATACTGGACCATAAGTTCATGTTCGGCGGTGCATGAAAATTTGTAATGGCACTATCAAAAATGAACCAACAATATCAACTTGACAATATGAGTAAAGCGTCGGGAGGAATACTGATCCTACACCGCCTCAATAGGTGTTTCGGGATCTTGGCAAGGACATGTTCACCAATATTTTTATGTTCAAGGTATCAACTGGGAGGGCCAAAGGATCATAGGGCAGAATGGGAATAGAATATGCCCCTCCTTCACTGTCGATACTATTGATGAGAGCCCGGACGCAGCTTTGAGGTGCGTCATGAGAGAGCTTAGATAACTTTGTATAGCGGGGCTATGGAGCCTTCAAAATGAACCCGTCAAGTCCCATGCCAAGCTTAATTTGGGCCCGTCGAAATATGGGTGGGGACAAGCACAGATTCTCCATTTGCCCTCCCAGCTCTGCCGTCTGCCCTCTCTTGTTAGAACGGTTCACATTTTTTTCAAAATTTATGGAAGGGATTCTTTGAGATGCTCCCCTTTTTACGGACAGTGTTTCAATATCTGACGCACAGCCAATTTAAAGCGTCATATAAATCATCTTTCTGCGTTTTTAAGTAAAACCTTGCCAAATCATGACAAGTAGGGAAATAGGTAGTTTCTCAATATTTGTTCCCCTTGCTTGTCTGAAATTCAAAAATCAACGCAGTTTTTACCATCAGACACACCAAACTCAGGTGGGAACCTCACTAAAAGACTCACAAGTTCAGCTTGCATCTTCAAGGCACGTGGGGCATCGTTCTTTTCAAGTTTTACCTCCACAAGTTGAATCCGATCCGTCTTTCTCAGCTCGGGACGTTTCAGTAACTCAACCAGTTCATTATGTGTTCGGGCGAGGTAGGAGGCTGTTTTAGCGCTTTTCTCGGGGTTGAAAAGGTCAAGTATACCAGTCCAATTCCATGGCTGTATGTCATTCTGTAATTTTGAGCGCGGCGGTATATAGTGGCGTGTATAAGCTTTTTATCTCCATTTTCGAAGATTGATGCAACCAGGGCTAAGCAAAAAATTGGGCAGAGACGAGTGAACTCACATATTTGCGTGACATCCCATGAATGACTAACGAGTCAGTAATGTTGTCAGTTTGGGTGAGTCTTAATAATACACCCATAGCATTCCTCAGGTAGGGCTCTATATATTGAACTCACATCTTTCAATACTGTAGCCTTCATTGTTGAGCACTACAATGATTGGCTTAACCCCAACCCGGATCATAGTACTGATTTCCTGGACAGTAAGTTGACTGGAACAGTCCTCGTACAATCAGGGAGATCAACAAGAGATAAGGAGATGCATTGTGATGGCTCAACTTCACAAAGAGTAGGAAGAGTACTCAACATGCTGCCATCCCCGATGAATAATATTGTTCGCTTCCCTTGCTCTGCTGCAGCTTGAGCGGCTCCCAAACAAGCCCCAGTCGTCCAACCTTAGAAATTGTTTAATCATGAAGAGAATGCACGTCAGTTGGTATGTTTTCCTTCGCCTAGCCTCACAGTGACGAAAACAAAAAAGAAACAAGGCAACAAAATGCTTTACCGCTTTGATTTACCTATACTACCCCAAAGAACTTGTGACAAAAACATCGCCCCATCTGGGAATTTCACATCTAGTAAACCAAAGCTGCTGGTTCCCGTCTCACCCAAAATGACATCATTAGTCTCGAAGAAATCAGCCCAGAGTGGCCAGAATTCATCTTGAGTAACTAGGCCGTTCTTCTGGTCTCGTTTTGCAGGAGTTCTCAAAAACCTTGGATTCAACTTTTGATTAGTCACTTTTTTGCCGAGGGATGCGAGTTTTTGGGTTAAGAGAGGAAGCAGTTGACGAAAACCGATGGATGGATAGTGTGCATGTTTGACAATTGTCTCTGTGGAATGTAATTCGATTCGCATTGACGAGTCCAGATGATAGGAAAAGCTACCGGTGTTGACTGATCCGCGAGCCAAAAACGAATGGAAATCAGTTCACAGCTTCTACTGGAGTGAATGCGACACCATCCACTGACAATCAGACATGATAGTACCAATACAGATGATAAGGTCTGCGTTCTCGACCTGTTCCTTGACGCCGGGCATCGTGATGTCGCCAATATATAACCCGCCAAAGAGGGGATGAGATTCATTGACAATTGTTTTGCCCATCGGAGTGGTGTAGACGGGGATTTGAATTGCTTCGATCAGGTTCAACGTCTCGGACTGTACTTTGAAACGATTGCAGCATGCGTCGAGCTGGTAATTGGTACCATGAAAAAAAAAAATCCACCAGTAAGATAGAAACAAGAGTCAAATGTATTGAAGGAAATGGAAGCTCCAACGAGTCCAATACTGCGAAAATTTCAACTCTCACGATAACAATGGGTCTCTCCGATTTTGAAAAAAGATCACCGATTTGATCCACAACTTGCTCTGCTACCTTTCGATCAAGCTGATCTTCCAGATCTTTCGACACTTGGCTTCGTAGACAGATTTCCAACGGCGAAGGGGAAATTTTCGCATAAACCAGATCGGTTGGTAGGCTCAGGTAAACTGGCCTCGCATGCGTGAGCGCAGCTTTCAAGATCCGGTCAATCTCATCGGTAGCATTTTCTGAGGACGTCAAGAATGCTTGAGCGCAGGTTACACGTCCCGAGATCTTTGTGAACGCGTCAAACTCTATAAGGATGTCAGGTTTTGAAGTCGAACCTCATTAGAATGCTCTCTGGGTCTAGACTTGTATTAGGAGACCAAGCTTACGGCCGTCGCCCAGGGTATGATGTAAGACCGCATGATGGGCTTGCAAGCTCGTTGATGGGACACCTACGAGATGAACAACCGGAACTCGCTCGGAATGTGCTCCCGCTGATGAAAAAAAAATCATCAGCCCCAGAGGTTCAGAAACGTTCTTATCAGACTTCTTTGAGGTCAAAGGTGCTCGAAAAGTCACGATGAATGACTCAACCGATTCCATTTAGAGCCGAAAGCTCTCCTACTCCAAAAGTAGTGACAAGGCAGCCTATACCAGCTGAAGAGAAATATGCGAGCACCGCACAAAGTCAGTATACATAATCATCAACAAGGCTGGTGGCATAAGCAAAGAAAAAAGCAGAGCCAGGTTTAATTTACCTTGCGATACACGGGCGTAGCCATCTGCCGCGTAACTTGCATTTAATTCATTACAGCACCCAACCCAAGCCAAATCTGGATGATCCTCGACGAGATCAAGGAAACCGAGACTTTGGAAAACATGATGAAAAACGCAAGGAAAACCGTCCACGACATCAGCCAAATCAATTTGTTGACTCAAAATCGATTTCAGACTTACTTGTAATCTCCAGGGACACCATAAACTTGTTTGATACCTAGCTGGCTCATACTGTTGACAGACTCATGCTCGAAAATCAGACGATTTCTTTTCTCGAGAGCTGACTGACCCCGATGTTTTCATCACATTGTTGGCTCACGTACCGAGCCAAGATATATGCACCTACAGAAATCCAAACCGAAGCCAGTCAATTGAGGTCTGAAGGACTTGATATGCGGTCAAGACAGGATGGTACAGAAGACGAAGTTTTGTGACAAACCGATTGATATATGCCCTTCTATGGGCTGACCATCTGTAGCTGGCATGTTCAGGCGGCCTGTGCCAATGAATAATGAGCAGGGTGATCTCAGTCTTGTGGTATGTGTAGGAAGGCGGTGATGGCGGCTCTGTCTCTGTATGGTTCCCCTGGCTTCCCTCAAAGTGATGACATCATTGACTACTCGGGCTCAAACTTTGTTCCCTGGGTCTCGCTATTATAAGCATATTGCTCGTGTTGAAGCCTATACATACATGCTATGCGCCGAGCGAGTTGTGGAGGGGGATGCGCTGCGCACCACTCACCGGGCCGGGTCATCCAGCCCGGGATTCGGCAGCTTGCTCAGCGGGCGCTTGGTAGCCCTCCTGCAGTCTCTTGAAATGCCAATTCAACCTTTTACTGCAAAAAAAGTTGACGAGCGGAGTCAATTCTCAGCGCAGGGAGCAATCTCCTTCAATATACTCCCTCAAACGGCAAGGGCGCTCCTGAAATAATAACCCATCAGCGCCAACACAGCTGAGTGAAATGGGCAATTCGCCGTCGAACAACCTCGCCCGTCCAACCGCGTTGACATTGGATAGCTTTGTGTCCGAACTGGGAACTGACATCTTATACGAGAAATCGTGAGCCGCAAGTCATCCTTCTCCATCCCATAAGGGAATTTCGATCGCTCTCGGAATTGATCGTTGAAACACCAATTGCTTTGCTCAATATAGCTTAGGCACCACTCGTTTTTTGAAAACGATCAGGGCGCGTCACAAACATGGCCGGATTGTGGTGAAAGTCTTCGTAAAGACAGATCCTTCATATGGCTTGAAGGCCTATGTGAAGCGCCTGAAAGGTATCATATTTACGCTGTTCTTGTCTGTTCATATGCAGATACTGAGATAGCTAACTGTTCTTTAAGCTGAGCGCGAGCTTCTTCATGGAATTCCGAATGTATTGACATATCAACGTTCCGTTGAGACCGAGAAAGCCGGTTATCTGATTCGGCAATGGCTGGCCAATAATCTCTACGATCGTATAAGGTGAGTAGTCCCCACCTCTGCCTGAACTTTATCGATCATTCAGCTGAAAATTTGGCACTTGCGTAGCACTCGACCGTTTTTAAACATTGCCGAAAAGAAGTGGATAGTCTTTCAACTCTTGACGGCTCTTCGTGATGCTTGGAAACATGGCGTATGCCATTTACTTGGATCGATTGCTGCATGAGATCTCAGATATCAAGTTCTTATCTCAGACTCTTCACAGGTCGCGCACGGGGATATCAAATCGGAAAACATCATTGTCACGTCATGGAATTGGGTTTTCGTCACAGACTTCTCCACCTCTTTCAAGCCGACCTATTTGCCCGAAGACGACCCGGCCGACTTCTCATACTTCTTCGATACATCATCACGAAGGTCGTGCTACCTCGCACCTGAGAGGTTCTTCAGCACAGACAAGGACACTGATGACTTGGACAAAGCTCAAGTGACACAAGCTATGGATGTCTTCAGCCTTGGATGCGTGATCGGTGAATTGTTCCTTGAAGGAAACAGTCCGTTTACCTTGAGCCAAATGTTTAACTATAAATCTGGAGAGTATGATATCGAGCCCTGCTTACGCGGTATCGAAGATGAGCGAATTCGAGTAAGTCCTTGCCTCTGTTTGCCAATTGGCCTAGAGCTCATATTTATCAATAGCTCAAGTTTTCGTTACTCCTTCCATCTGATTTATAGAACTTGGTACGAAGTATGATACAGCTCAATCCCGAAGACCGACTCACCTTTGATGAATATCTTACCGACTGCAGAATTAACAAGACGTTCCCCAATGCTTATTATGTTTTCTTGCATCCGTTCATGATTGGGTTACAAGAAATCACCGCCCCATCTGGACCATCTGTCATTTCACGAGTGGCGAGCAGTATCAGTGGACTCCCTGGCGAGCCTTCCACGAGGGGTGTAGAATTTGCGAAATCATCAATTCTGAGAAGTAACTCAGATGAGATCGTAGACACGGTCTGGAATGACTTCGGTTATGTCGCAAGGTTTTTTTTGGTCAATACAGCGAGAAGACGGGCAGGGGGAAACGCAGATGTTGATGGAGAGAACAATCCAGAGTTTGAAAGTCCTGGCGACGAAAGTGACAATCCAGAAAAGCCTTGTCAGGCGATGGTGCGCTGTTTATGATCAGTGCAAGTATGATGAAATGTTGACCGTTCAGCTGATCTGAGGTCGAACGTTGGAGTTGTAGCAGGATTTCCCTCTCCAGGTCTACTTTCCAGGTTATCAAACGAATCTCAAAGCCAAACCGATCGCATTCAAGTCGAATACAAGCGGTGAGCTGCCAGAGAACGTTCGTAGAACGACATCAGCTGATGTCCGACGCTTTGGCGTTACTTCTAGATGATGTTGCGTTGATCATCCTGTCACTTCTGTGCTCCAACATTCGAAATTGTTCTCATCCTGGGTTCATCATCAAAGCTTTGGACCTGTTTTTGGCTGTATCTGAATACCTCGCCGATGGTGTAATATTGGACCGAATTCTTCCATACCTGATCAGCATTTTGAACGCAAACGAGAGCGATTTGCACTCCGACTTAGTCAAGAGTAAAACGTTGTTTTGCTTGACGCAACTTGTACGCAGAAAGACTAGCGTAACCTTTCTCGGACTGAAACACTGATAGGAGATCACTCCATGCCGGGTCTTACAGCTACTAGCCGTCGATATGATCACTCCATCGAATTCCTCACTATTTCCAGAGTATATCTTACCAAACCTCAGGCATCTAACTAACGACGCATCTGAGCTCGTTCGATCGACGCTAGGAAGGTGCATCGGCCCGCTTTCACTGGTGGCGAAACGCTTTCTGAACCTAACTCAGGTGATGAATCAGACAAAAAGCGGCCATACCTCTTTGAAGCAGCCATCTGAAGAAGGGCAAGATGCCATTGAGGTGCTTATTTTTCAAGCGTGTACTGGGCTCGTTTTGACAGGGCATTCGTAGTACATTTTTCAAGCTGATGTTTTTTTTTTTTTGAAAAAAACCTTTGTCAGTCAACCTACGACTATAATCTCAATGAACTCCACCGGCAAATTCAAGAGTTTGTTGTTTCACTCTTAACTGACAGCTCAACTGTTGCGAAGAGATCGCTCCTCATCAGCATATCCGATCTTTCTACTTTTTTCGGTCGAATCAAAACAAAGTACGCGACATCATCAACATCTCATACCTTACAATTTTGAGCAACTGACTTGCCTTCTTAGTGATATCCTATTATCGCACACGTTGACGTATCTGAATGAGAACGATTGGATGCTCCGAACAGCATTCTTTGAGCATATTGTCGATATTGTGGATGAGGCAGGACCCATTAGCGTGGAGGAATACATTTTACCCCTGATGGTACAAGCTCTGGCAGGTCAGTAGGATTTTTGTAGTTATTAAAGTGATCCCACCTAACACATGCGTATCCATATCAGATTCGGAGGACTTTGTTTGTGTTCGAGTGATCAGTTCTTTAACACAAATCATTCGAAAAGAATTGCTTAGTAAACCCAGACTCTGGAAGTTGATTGCTGCGGTGATCATTCTGCTTGGTCACCCCAACTCATGGATTCGTCAGGGTGAGTTGATATCTGTGATTGTCATCTTGATCGAGAACCAATCAAGCCTTATATTCTGCTATTCACCCCACAGCTTCCGCCGAATTGATTGAAGCCGTTTCGTTGATACTACCTCTGACCGATACATGGTGTATATTGTACCCTGCCCTGCGAAAGTTATTGCAATGTGACATCGAAAACTTGGATCAAACTTCCATACTCGGCAACCTGGAGCCTCCGGTCTGTTCAACCTTGGGGTTCTGTCTTTTTTCTCCGTGTTGATTTTCAAAGTCACTGAAATGTTTCCAATATGCGCACACCAAGATGTCCCGCCACGTATATGAAGCCGCGGTGATTTGGGCAGGACAAGGCAAGGCATCGACCTTCTGGCACCCCAATGATAATGTAGATCATTCAGCTCGTCACCCACAGCAAGTGTCAAATCATAATCATTTAACAACTCCATCGACTCGACAGCTCCAATCTACGACGGCAGCCTCGCCTGTTGGACTTTCTGTGGAGTGAGTGGAATTGGATAGGTGTTTGCCACCAGCGCTAGCAACGCTGATTTTTTCTACCGCTCAAATTACAGAGATACGGCGCATCTTGCTAAGCTACGTCAGTTGGGGATGAGGCGTGAAGATGAAGTGAGACTGAAAAACATGCGTCAACATATCTTGAAGGTTGCAAATGCACGCGCAAGGTCAGGCAATATGATCTGGATGATACATTTTCGTGTTATGTGTTCAAGTCTAGACAATGCTTGTAAATCCTAGGCTTCCTCCCCCTCATCCTACGTTGGAAGCCACAAATCTACTCAACAAAAATGTCGTACCGCTACAAGATTTTGGAGTTCTCCTCCATACCATCTTGCTCAAAACACCCTCGGTGTCTGATAGCCTTACACTACGTAAAGTCGCTAGTCAATTCAATCATTATGCCAAAATCTCTCGCACTACGGATTCATCACAAAAAAAGTCGACGGCCGAACTCTCTGGACCGCCTTCGTCTCCTGACGCCGATAGGGGACACAATAAGCTGGAATCTCCGATTGTATGGGATTTGAGACGACACCTCGCTTTGAAAAGTACCGCTCAAAGTGAAGGCCATGGTAAAAAACATGCAGAACTGCGTAACCTATCTGCTCCCGTTTCTCAACACGGTTCCAGTCATACGGATGTCCATTCACTCAGTAGTAGTTTGGAGGTTTCGCCTGTTATCTCGGCAAAACCAATCCTAGATTCGCAGTATCCTGGCTCGAACTCAAAAGGATTCGATGTCTCGAAAGTCAACCCCGCAATAGCCAGTGATACGACCCTGGCATTTGGAACTTTGGATGTAGAGAACCGACAACCAATCAGGCGCCGGGGAAGTTATGATCCTTCACTCCTCGGTTCAAACCTTGGCGAACAGGTGTCAAATCATTCAGGCTTGGCTGTGGCGCATCGATCCTTCATACACGAAAGATTTAGTACTACATACGAAGGGCATGATACCAACATCCGCTACCTCCTCGAGCGCGTGTTTCTTGATACCTATCGTGAACCACTCACCGAATTCGGCCCGATTGTTAACGAAGGCATACCTAGAAAGAAGGCGTTTCGCTCATTGTTCCAATCTCGCAACAGGGCATCGACATCCAGTCACAGCAACTTGGTCGGGCATCTAGTGGAACATACAGCACCTGTTTGCGATATAGCTATTTCTCCTGATTTTGTGTTTTTCGTCACTGGCTCTCAAGATGGTACAGTCAAAGTGTGGGATTCAATCCGACTTGAAAAGAATGTCACGAGCAAATCGCGCCATACATATGCACAGGGTGGTCAAATCACATGTCTTTGTATGCTCGAACACAGCCACTGCGTCGCCAGTGCCTCCACAAATGGCACACTGTGGGTCCACCGGATCGACGTCGCCTTGGACGGCCAGATACCAGTTTATGGCAAACGTGAACTGATACGCCAACATTGGTTGGACGATGGTGCATACATCACCTCGATGCTTCATTTCAACACGTCGACCTCATCGACCTTGATTTTTGCCACCAACAGATGTCAGATCGTCACCTTGGACCTCAGAACGATGCGACGCGTGCAGACCCTCAGCAGCCCGGCTTACCTCGGTTCCTTGACTTGCTTATGTGTTGGACCCCAACAGATCTGGTTAATAGTCGGAACGACTCGGGGCTATCTGACTCTATGGGATTTACGATTCAGGCTCCTACTTCGAACCTGGAAGGTAGCAGAGGGTCCAATTCGCCAATTGAGCTTACATCCCACCCAAGGCAAAGGCCGTTGGATCATTGTGGCCGCACAATTTGTTGTAGCCGAAAGCAAAGATCAACAGCCCACCCCTATCCTGCAAGTTTGGGATCTGGAGCATCATAAACTCATTGAAAGCTTCATCGTCTCAAACACGACGGCTGAGGTCGCTGTGGATCGGTTCCGTGTCAAGTATGAGCAACAATTTGTCGACCCTCGAACTACCATCAGCAATACTACCGAAGTCAGACATGGTCATGCCTGCATGAACCCTTCCAGTGCCATCGAGGAGTTTCTTAAGCTAAAAATGACAGATACAGATCCTAACAGTCAGAACGTTGTGCAGGATCCGGAGCCACCAAATCATCGAAGTGCACATCCATCCTTTGTACATGCATTTGTGGTGGGGTCGCAGTACTTCGAAAGCACGTCGAGCTCCGGGGAATTGGTACCGATGCCCGATGAACTGAATATGAAGAAAGGTCTCTCCAAAGCCACTGGGTATGTAATCACCGCCGGAGAGGACCGCATGATACGTTTCTGGGATCTTTCGGCTGTCGAGCGATCCAATACTGTCTCTGGACTTCAGCTTGACGCTGACCGACCGCATTATAGGTGGGTAGTGATATGACACTAGTACTGTGCGAAGACAAAATAGGATTGACTTGCATCTGTGTCCAATGATGTAGAACTGATGAGTCTGCGAGTCCAACACTTCATCTGGAGTATATCTCGAAGCGTAAACCTGGGCCCCAGAACAAACGCACGGATCCTACACGCAAAGGTCCTCCGGTTTCGACCCCACATCGGTCGAATGTAGTTGCCGGTTATCAGCAAAGTGTTTTACAGAATCATCTGGATGCCATCACAGCCGTGGGTGTGATTGACATACCATTTAGATGTATTATCAGCGCCGATAAAAGTAAGTAACATGCTTTGACTCTTGTGAGCGTCATCGGACTGATGTGTGCCTTTAACACCATCAGTGGGAACAATTCATGTGTATGAATACACAGATCGCGCGTAGGCAGGTGTTAGTTGACCTGAGCTACAAGGTTGTATTATCTATTCACCTCCACCATATTTGTATTGCATCTGGGCATGCTATGTTGAGTAGCATGCCCAGATGCGATGCAAATATGTTGGTGGTGATTTTAATGAGCATTTCATGTATTTAAATGGGCCTTTGTAATATCTTGACCAATTTTCTTTTGCTATTCTCACCCTCAGCTTGCCTTATGGCTGTTACATACTGTGACAAGTGATTGTGTACTTGCTTCAGTTTTGGGTGAGTGTTGCACGCTGCATGCTTCACTTGGACACCTGTAATCTTTCTTGATGGGGCAAGCACAATCCAGTTCTTACTACCTAACTGACAACATCTTGCCCACAAGGATTTTCAGCCCTTGAAAATAAAAATGTCAGAGACCAACAAAATAATTACAACTCATACTCAGTGTCAGAGGTGAGCTTCTTTGAGGCTAACCTCTTGACTACAATTAATGAAGAAGAGCCTGTAAGGACTCTTCCAAGAATCAACTTACTGATAAAAGTCTACCTGATACCCTCAAGTGTAGACTACAATTAGTTGACCTCTAATAAGAGGGTTTGATTGTTGGAGTCAACCAATCTTATGACCAAAGGCAGATTGTTGATTGTGTCGGATAAATCTGCTGAAATAGTTTTTGGTTTTTATGTAATTTGGTTTTAAGTTCCTTTTCTTCGTATTTCAATTTCTCTTTTCATTTGTCAGAAGTTACAAGTAACTATGTAGAATGACAAATGCCTTTTGTAGCAACTGTGGTATCTGTTTCAATTTGAATTGTTGTTATTCTCTATCTTTTACTTGTTAAACTATTTCAAATTTCCTTCTCACTCTTTACTATATAAACCACTAAGTCAAGCATGAAGTCCAAACCTCATCCTTTGGACTTCATCTCATCAGAAAGCCTAACTCATTACTCATACTCATTATGCTTTCCATGACATGTGCTTGACTTACATATTGTTGCTACAACTAGGAGATTACTAAGGTTATCTCTTTATTGGGAAACCCTCAGGGATGAAAGAGTGACTTTCACCCTTATAAAGCAAAGGATTAGTTAATAAACTATCTCTTAGAACTTGCTTGGGTATTTTCTCCTGTAACACTTGGGAAATCTCCAGAAGTCCAAGAGGCCATGCTGGGTAGGCAAGGATGGAGGACTACCAGTCCTCTGGGTGTGTGGCCTTAGTTACTTTCACCTTATGAACAATGCACTATTGAGCTGATTTCCTAATGGATAATCCTCAATGTGTGCTGATATTCAGTTTAGGTGTGGGTGGTAAAAGGTGAGGGAAGGGAACTGGGCCCCTGAGCTAGGAGGGGGGTTTATATACCCTGATCTCAGTGTGGGATCTCTAGGTGAAAACCTAGCAGAAACTGAGTAGGGTAAAGGAATACTAGACTAAAAG
>AWVX01017815.1:0-25338 GCA_000500245.1 Cronartium ribicola 11-2
AAAATTCTCTTTCCAAAGATGAGGAAAGAGAAGTAAGTCGAATTGAGCAAAGGTCATTATAAATAGTGTAATTGGGGCAAGTGACGTCATAGTTCTCCTTTCACTCGATGACATCTTCAGGTTAATCTTTCTCTTATCCTTTCACGTATCTATTCCTAAGTCATATGTGACTTTTCTTATTTCCGTCGATTGAATAATTCAACAATTGAATTATAACATGAGGTCATGTTAATCCATGGCATTTTTATACAGACCAAATGGTCTGTAAATTGCCATAGGTAGTTTTCCTGACTGTACTATTAAGCCTCCTACTGCTAGTTTCATCATCTACAAATAGAGAGGAGTTTGATGAGAAAGAGAAGTTTCTCACCCAATATTACCAACACCATCAGCAGCCTTACTTGGACTCCCATAGAGAATTTTTAGTCTGCTCTGAACCTCTATTTGATTGAGTCAACAAATATCACTCTACCCTCATTTTGAGAAACCAGCAATCATCAACCTCTCTCTACTGTTGACCTTGATCTTCCCTTGTTTAACTCAACTTCTTTCCCACTTTTGTAAGTGTATTTGAAAGAACTCTCTTTGGTCACATACCCAGTCTTTACAACATTCTTGTTGGTAGGATCCCTGCAGCTCTTTGGACTCTGGCTACTCATTGAATTTCAGTCTTGAATAAATCATAATTGTGGTCAGGAACTGACCCATCCCTTCTGTTCTCTTACAGTAAGCCTTTTTCAGTCCCTGAGTACTTACTAAGTACCATAGGGTTGCAAAGAATAATGTAATATTAGTCATCACACCTCAAAGCTCAGTTTCAAGAGCTGTAAATACATGTGAAAGCCATGGAATGGTATTGCACAAGTATTACATATAACTGAATACATGTGATACATTTCAGGTAACTTGTAATAAATAATATTGAGAGATCTTATTTCTTACAGAGCAGACACAACAGAGTTAGGTTTAATCCTCTGTTTGAGAAATGCCTATAGTGAAGGGGAATTAAGGACTCAGGTTACAAAAGGATTTCTCAGCTTTCTCCTTCCCCTTCTTACCTCCTTTGCTGCAGATTTCAACAGCTTGAGGCACTCATAGTGCTTCCTGGGCTTTCTTCTTCTAGATAGATCTAGAGTCATTCACCCTCTGAAGGGTGTGGTGATTATTCTATCCTTGAATTGGCTTAGGCCTATCTCTCTCATCTCTTGATTCTGTTTCTTTGTCTCAAGGTCTACACTACCTTGTCTTCATTTCTCCTCATCTAGGAAGCTCCTCCCTCTTGTCTTTAGGGTTCTTGAGACGGAGCTAGTTCAGGAGGAAGACCAAAGTATCATAGTGCATGCTGAGCAAAGCCCTAAATTGGGATTCAGCCAGTCTGGTTCTCTTGCTCGCTCAGTGGATCCACAGTCCCCATCTTCCCCAGTTTCTATGCATAACACTGAGGATTTGGGGAAGAAACCCTGGAATTCTTAGTTGCTCATCTCTTTTTTTCCATCTTCTTGGCTATACCCCTGGGTCTAGCCAACTAAAACCCACCCCTCACAGCCTGGAACCCCTCAAAGGATCTCCTTGAGCCCAAATTTATCCTCAATAACTCTACCTTTGTCACCTTAAGGGACAAAGTATCATTAAATAATAATTACATTACACCCTCTTCAAAAAAAAAAGCTGATCCATAGTTTCTTTATCATCTTATTTTTCCCCAGAATTTTTTTGGCTTCAATTAACCAAAGTTATTTAATCTTGATTATTATTTTTTTAGGTGAGGTTGTAGAGGGCAGCAAAAAAAAAAAAAGCCCCAAATGCAAGGGCTTCTTCTTGTACAGTCTTTACTTTTTTGTTGCACTTATGGCCTAAGAAAAACCTGATCAACCAGTCTTACCATTTTTTTTTTTTGGCTTGCTATCTCTATTGTTTTTGATATCCAGAACATTGTCATAAACTTGATCTAAAATTATCCCTTTGATTTGAGTCTCGATTTTTATTTGATTTTAGTCTCGATTTTTATTTAATTTTTGGGGAGGGAGAAACATGCCCAATTATGAATGGGAGAGTCTCAAAAACCAAACAAAAAAAAGCTGATTCAATTTAACCCTGATACCTAAAAATATACTAACCCACAAGAAATCTTTTTCATACATGTATATATACTCAAAGATCACCAAAAATATCATCTAATTCATCCCTTTTAACTTTCTTCTTCTTTTTCTTCTTTTCTAACAACCCTTCTACACTTTCAGTTCTCTTTTTAGACTCCATAAGTTTTGTGGACATATCAGGTAATTGCGAATCGGTGTTGGATGGAGATTTGGATTGGGTAAGTGCAAATGTTCCTGATTTAATGATTGTATCTTTGGGAGACTCTACCAATTTCGTGAGAGGGTTTGATGATTGGGTAGGAATGAGGAGGGATGTGGCTTGGAGATCTGATTCGGGCACGATGGACAATGGCTGTTGGTCTGATAGTCTTCCCTTGATGGCTGATGGGGCTTTGACCTCGACTTCGGATGCGGAGGAGAACTGTTGAAGAGTGCGTAGATCCGAGGACTTGGGCATGTGCCCTTTGGCTGTGGATGTCAAACCTTAGCTCAGTTGAAGGGTCAATAAAGTGTGATGAAATCGTACTAGCCGACGAACGTACCTTGTACCCGATCTACTTCGTTACATCGGTTTCCATCCTCAGCAGGTGATACTGATCTGAGTTGATCGATCGAAGGCTCAGCAATCGAACCTGAGGCTAGTGGAATATCCAAAGCAGGCGAATGAGGACGAGACAAAGATGTGAGCGAGGGGAGTTCCATCGTCTGGTTCGAAGGTGATAACCGATCGTAGTGTTGTAAAAATCCTTGAACGCATTCGTAGATGGACCGCAGACGTGAGATGGAGGCGATGATGACAAGCCCATTAGCCATGAATGCCGTACGAGCCACGTTCTGCATGATAGCTCTGAGTTGGCGAACAGGATGTATAAATAGATGGGATCAGTGGGCAATATCATCAACAGACATTCTCTGGACATCGAATCAGCTCTAAGTGGAAGAAGGGGAAGGAGATGAACATACCCGTACGATCTCAGCAGCCTGGCTTGCGCCTGGCCTACGTGTTCCATCAGCTCAGTCTGTCAAAACTGACTAGGATAGCTCCTTACCTCGGACATCATGTTTAATAGCACCCGAACTCGTTCAGGTTGGCTAAGGTCGATGGGCTGAAGGAGGATCTTGAGGATCTTCTTCGACCAGCGGTAAGTTTCGGTGCTCTTTTGGAACCAAATCGAGGCCCGATGCTGATTCTTGTTCAGATAGATCAGTCGGGAGAGTAGGTTGACTTCCTCCGTCAAGGTGCGTGCGCATGATGAGATGTATTGGGTCGATGGGTTGTCGTCCAGAGTTACATCGGTAGTGGTCATCTCGGCCGAGGGTATGGGTTGGGGGTTTGGATGAACTCGAGTGAGACTGGCGAGTGTCCCTAGTGATTGATCTCCAGCCGGTACAGCTCTGTTGACTCTTAGCATCTGACACCACCAGAACCTCGGTACCAAGTGTGTATGTACTGTACCTCGCCCTGCCCTCAACACTTTCTCGTTCACACTGTTGTCTACACAGGTCAATCAATGTCACCACCAAAAGTCTTGAAAATATCACATCGAGGTTGTTGAAAAACCACATTATGCATTGCACACCTATGCCATTAATCTTTACACAAGCACTCCCCCCTTACCACTGTAAAAATAAATAAATACATGGACTTGAATCTCTCCTCTCCAACCCCCCAAAAAAGCAGTCCTCTTTCCATTTTGAAGAAAAAAAAAACCAGTCTCTTCTCCGCTCACCAAATCCTACTCCTCACCATGTCAAACCGCCCAAGTTCTTCCATCGGGATCTTTGTACCTCCCTTCCCACCAGCTTGTTGAGGCACATCAAAAGACTTGGAGGCAATTAACTTGCATTCTTCCCTCTCTTTTCTCAGTTCCGCTTCGCTTGTACCGATCGGCATCCGGCCCCGATCGTTCAATCCATCCTCTACAACCCTTTCTTCGAGCGACCTTAGCCGATCTTCAGCATATAATCGTAGCCAGATACCAAGAAAAAGCTTGGTGAGGATTAAGAAGCTGAGCCCGATGAGTATGCTAAGGGAGAGGAGCAAGTTGAGCTGAAAACCTGAGAATGCCGACGTGCTCGGACTGGTTATAGGCGGAATAGGTGGGGGTGAAGGGAGCCAGGACTTGAGTGAGGTAGGAACTAGCGGGCTACGAGCGAGATTATACTTGAGAGTGAGTAACATCGCCCTTGGTGTGGAAGGAGGCCCAGGAGTGGCGTAGTCGTCGTTGGAGACTTCAGAGATCATATCCCATGCTTGAAAGATCACTCGAACAGTGAGGCAACAGATTGGGAAGACTGAGAATCCCATACGACGTGACACTGCGGGTGATTTATCGACAAAAGGCTAACGCGAAAGAGAGAGAGAACCAAAAAATAAAATAAAAAAATGACATGGAATTAAGGACTAAGAATAGGTTTGAGAAGAGAAGCTTTCCATTCACCTTGATCTTACGAGCCCCGTGGCCTTTGTCGTCTCCAGCCAAATCTTTGCATAAAACATCGATGAAGCGGCCATAGACAGTAGGCCGGATATGGTTAAATTTGGTAATGAAGGCGTGTTTGAGCCAGTCAACGATCACTTCGCTCAGGATCACGATTATTGGCGGCATGAAGATCGTCTGGAGGATGGAGAGAGACGGAAAGATCTTAAAAGACGTGGGTAGGTACTGGTAAGTGTGACTATAGGCGTGCGAGGGCATGAAGAAAGGCGCCTCGGTGGTGGAAGCGGAGTCCCAGAGCTCGATCATGTTCCGGAACGCGATGATGGCCAACATGAGGGCGATTTGGAAGCGTTCAACGATATCTGTTTGAAGACAGAAAAAAAAAATCAGGGAGAAGGGAGGGAGCGAAGAAAGGAGAACCAACGGACCGGCACAACTCATTTGGAAAAGATTTTCCTTTTCGAACTTTTTGAATACCGAGCCCTTGATCTCCACAAACTGGTTAGAAATGAGGAGTGTGATCAAAGAATGATCATAAGAGTTTATAGCGACGTTGAGCGAAACGAGCTGGTAGAATAGAACCAGCGTATGCGCAACTGATCCCGACGTCCAAAATCAGCAAGTTGTGCGCTGTTTGGGTACAGGTATGTCGAGAAAGAGAAAGATGCCAACCAGTAAAGAGGAAGGCGAGTATAAAGAGGAACATGGGCTTGAGCCGAGGTTGGCTGCCATCGGTACGTCGACTTAAGGTCGAAGGTGAGAAGAGAGAGTCGAGAATGTCTTGAACAAACGAGCAGCACAGCCTGTCTGCTATCTATACAAATGGAAAGACGAAGGAATAAGGTCGAGAAAGCAAGGATTAGAGGAGACCCCCCCCCCCAAGATAGCCCGAGGATGAAGATCTCTACGTAGTTGATAGTTTTGGTACTACCTCCAAGACATTGAAGATCACGTAGAGCTTGATGGTTTCCTATAATTGAGATGTATACAACCTCAACTTTATGATTTCTGGTAGAGACAGGGACAGTGAGAGGTACTCACTTGACCTCGAACCAAATGATACATCCGACTAGCATCCGTGATGTGATGCAAGGTGACACAGACCAGGATGATTAAGAGACCTTGCATGAGATCAATCTTATTTGAGATTTTGAGCCGAGCCAGACGAGGTCGATTGGCCTTACGACGAAAGGTGGACCAGAACCGGCAGATAAAATTACTGATCAGTCTGTAAAGCGAAAGGAAGAACTTGATGGGTAGAATGGTGAAGGCAGAGAAAAAGGCATCGAGACAGATAATGAGCCCGATGGTGATCATCTTTTCGATGGCAATGGGCACGTTGAGGAAGTTCGAAACCCGTTCTGAGCGCTGATTGGTAGTCTTGAGGAGTTCTGCTAGGTGTTCGTCATCAGCAGTACCGATCTCGTATTTGAGATGGTCCCAAAACGAGAAGGAAAGCAGGTTTGAGAGCGCCCGAGCACGTTTGGCCCCGTGTCGGTGAGTGCGATTGGAAGTTTCGGGAGAATCGCTGAGGTCAAGTTGACTCGACAATCTCCGAGCTTGGGTGGATTTCGGTCGCTCTTCGTAAAGCATACTCTTATCAATTATATCGGAGCCAGGAGATAACATCGTGTCCCCATGAGTCGACATTCGCCGTGGCGTCTTGAGCGGCGTTGACGTCTGTGAACAACTCTCAGGTGGTGGGCCAGAGAACTTTCGACAGAGATCGAGCGGCGGAGGCGAGGGAGGTGGAGAGGAAGGAAAGAGTTCGCTGTTGTCGATCGGCGTCGAACAATTATCCTCATCTTCATCATCGTCGGCCTCGCATTCTGCTAGATCAGGATGGCACACGCTGCCATCCTCAGAACCGGTCTCGTCATCTAGCGTCAGTCTGTCTTCGTCTTCATCGTCATAATCTGACCGTCTTCCAAGGTCATCCGAGTTTTCATTCTCAGTTTGTTCATCAGGGGTTTCGGAGAGGTGAGATTGGGCGTATACGGATACGCCGTGCTCTTCTTCTGCTTCATCACAATCAAGGTGAGTGGTGGGTAAGGGTTCGGAGGCATGCCTGAAGAGAGGTCGGAGGACGGGACTATCGAGACCTTCACTGTCAGGATCTTCATTTTCTGGACTAGTTCTTAGTTTCGGAAAAGGAATCGAATCTGAGAGGTCGGTTAACTGGACGGTGTCGTAGGATTGGTCTCGGTCGTCTGATCCGGATGAGAAGGTGGTTTGAGATGGAATCAACAAAGGCTTTTTGGTTTCTGGTTCAGCAGATGGACTCAATGAGTGCTCTGTCGAGGAAGGGATGAGGATGGGTGAGCTGGTGTGAGAGACTGAAGGCGATGAGTGTTCAGGTGCCATCCTGAACAAGTTGAGAGTGAGGTATGGTGATGCCAAATAATTTCTAAAGTCAAGCTGGGTTCAAGGGTGCGTTTACAAGTCACACTACTTAAGTTACACTTAAGTACAAGACAAAACCAACTCAAGTCAAATTATTATTGCAAGGGTTAAAACTCAAGAGTTGACATTCCCCCCCTCGATTATTGAGTACAGTTAATACCTTGACAGTCAAACTTGAATATATTTCCATACCTCAATGACGACTCACGTCTTACAGGCTCAGGATACGCAGGGACGGAAACTCTCACTCGAATTGTTATCTCGAGGATTAACTGTCCATCGGCTGCTGGTCGAACGTCCCGGATTTGGAGCGCGTGATCTCGTGTGCGGGCCCGAGCATCCTACCGAATACGAGCAAGAAGGACGAACGTTCAAGAATCAAGTGGTAGGACGTTACACTAATCGTCTAGCTGCTGGACCATCGTCGATCGAAACTCGTGGTGGTGGGAATATCACATTGAATTTGGAAAGTAATGGTAAGTCGCTTGTCCTTGTCCTTTTTTTGACGCTGGGTCAAATACCCTTCACGCTCATCCACTTTATTGCCCCCAGACGGCGGCAAAAACTATCTTCACGGAGGCTTCAATGGTTACGATCTTCGAAATTTTGAGTCGATCGGCCCCAACTCAGCTATTGTCCAGACATTTCAAAAAGCCAGTGGTAGTCAAAACCGCTCGAATTCCAACATGGACGATGAAACCCATATTTTGTATTTTCATCTGCACTCCCCAGCGGGTGACCAAGGCTTTCCCGAAACGATCGATCTTCTCGCTACCGTCACCTTAAAAGCGCATTCAGATAATCTACCTAACCAGGTGCTTACAACATCTCATTCTCACCTTGGACGTTTAGAATTTAGTCTACAGGCTATGATTTGCGAAAGTTTGGATATACAACATACCTCTTCTCGGGGGACGCCTCTTAATCTCACCTGGCACATCGGTTACATTCTGAACAGCTTTGATCAATTACAAGCCGATGAGGGTGGAATAAATCAATACAAATTGGGAATCAATGTAGGTTGTTGACACAAAATAAGAGTTCAAAAATCAATAACTCAACACTTTCTCTTAGGCAGATCAATACGTCGAAACTGATGAAAAACACCTACCCACTGGGAACATCAAGAAGACGAGTGAAATTGGGTTTGACCTTTCAACTGGTGATTTAGTTACCGGAGTTGGGATTGAAGTGATTGGTAAACACATTCCAAAGGATGGCTTTGGTAAGGCTTTTGAATTACAACTCTACAAGTCAAATTTCGGAAATTGCTGATCCTCATTTCGTAACGTGTGTGTTACGTCGAACGTGAACAGACCATTGTCTGATCTTTAAGGATCTCAAAAACACCGACTGTTTGAAGGCCTCCTTACGCAGCCCAACTGATGATGTGGTACTCAACTTTCGAACCAACCAGACAGCTGTACAGTGTTACAGTTCCAACTATTTTGATGGAACAGGCTCTCGGAAAAAATTGCATCAAATTCACTCTCGGCCCAAAGGCTATGAAAAACATGGTACGCGGGTTGAATGACCATCAACTGAGATAATTTTTTGCTACAGTTTTCTCTGCCACAGATCTCACATAAATGATGTTTCTTTATTTAGATGCAATTTATCTCGAATTTCAACAACCAAATGGAATCTTTCAGAACAAGAAGATGCAAGGACAACTCAAAGGTCAAGATGATACAGACAACTCCACAATACTCTATCCTGGGGAAGTTTATCACAACTGGTTCACCATTGACATTTATGCCAAAGACAATTATTAACTCGGAAGTGAGTGTTGATTGTCTAATATCTATTGATGCTAATCACTTCATGATGGTTAATCTACAATAGTATGCAGGTACAGTAAATGCAATGGATATATTTCAAGCCAATTCAAATCTTAACCTCAGTTGAGTTTAAGCTTGAGTCAGTCTACTAGAGATTACTGAGCTTATTTCATCAAAATCCCAGCCTTGGTAGTTTCTCAATAGAACATTGGAGCAATGCCTGCAAAATACATTTTAATACCCAAAAACTGAGGTTTTAAAGTTGTTTGTACTGATACATTATTTATTTAAACAAGGCCTTGAAGGATCTGCAGTGGTGTAAGCAAAATGCACTCTGAATGATACAAAAAAAAAATCTACTTGGGTACAACGTTTTAACTGTCTTTAAGGTGACAAGCCCCTTTATGTTGCTCTTATGTTAAGCAAACTTAATGGGGACCTATTGGACAAACTCTTCCTTTCTACTTTTCAAGTTCATGTGATCTTCAAAAGATGGACATAAGGTTCCAGGATATGTGAGACCTCTCCTGAACTTGCTGTCCAAAAATTGTGGACTTATTTCATGCAAAAATAAAGCTCTATAATAACAAGTCAAAATTTGAAAAAAAAAAAAAAATGCGGAAAAGCTTATGTACAGAAGAATAATGCAAATCTTTGTATGCATCCCGAGTTGTGTCGTGAATCCTAGCCCAACGATATCATGTAGTGATGTAAGTGGAGATATGAAATGAGTGGAAATGCAGAGGGAGAGACGTGAAAAACAGAAGCAAAGAAAACGTCACAGTGTGCTGAGAGGCTCATTACAGAGAAATTCCATTGATTGAGGAGACGACGATTTCAACACCAGCGCACCATCCGCACCCCTAACCCAATCCGTCCCATTATAAGTCAAAACCTCTAGCTTCGATAGCCAGCTCAGGTCAAGTGCCCACTCTTCCAGCTGCTTCCACACGTCCTCATTCTCGTTCGAGATCTCCAGAACTCGGAGATCCGCTGGGAGTTTGTCGAGTGCGAGCCGACGCGCACTGGCCCGTAGTCCGGTCCCAATCCGTACAAGACGCCGTAGACGGGAGCATAAGCCTGCGAGAACCTCCCAAGCTGGCTCCTCAGTGGTTATGGGGTGTCGTCCGTTGCAAAAGTTTCCAAGAAGACTGAGCGTATCGAGAGAGGGCTGTGCATTGGTAAAGAAGTTTAGGACGGAGGAGTAGCGCAAGCCCTGGGTACCAGCAAAGGTGAGTGAACGTAGCGTGCCTACAAGTGCCTCGAGTACGCCTCCAACGTTGGTTTGGGCTGCACTATTGATGAGTGATGATGAGAATGTAAGTGAACTAACAGGGGCCTGTGCCAGGCCTCGGATCGTCTGACACCGGAAGCTGCTGCTGAGCTCGAGTCGAGTGAGCTGAGGCAAGTTACTTAGGAAGCACCCAATCTCCGCCTGCGATCCTGAACGGGTCTGATAAATGAGGGTTTGGAGTTCACGACAAGCAGGCGCTTCTGCAATTGCTTCTGAAAGCTGGGTAAGCTCAAACAAGTGGCGGCCGTCTACCGAGAGGTGAAGACGAGTGATCCGAATGCAGCAACGGAGAAGGCTGGTGAAGGCGAAAAAGACCATCGACTCGTCGTAAGCGGCCGAGAGACGAGAGCAAAGGTTGATCTCACGGATCACATACGCTAGCTCGGGTCGGTTCCGGAGGGTCCGGCATAGAGATCGAATGGCATGATGGCTGTTCAAGCTAATAGATCGATAGGCCGCCCTTTCGGCCGGCTCTCGAATCTTCCTTCCGAGCCCAATTAAAGCAGCTCGTCTAGCCGTCAGTATGTCTTCGTCTTCGGTGCCCGTCTCATGGGGTACAGCCTCGGCAAAGATGATGTATAGGAGGTCTTGAGGTAAATCGATGAGTTTCACCATATCAGGGCTAGAGTAATTGGGACACAGCCCGCAGGGGGGAACTTCCATATGAGTGATGCGATCATCAAACTGATAGATGAGAGCTACCCTGACCGGCCAAGTCTTGAGGGAGCTGCAGAGAATGAATGAAAATCTTACGTATTCCGCCTTCCGTGTCTATATTGGTAAACGGCCTTCTGCGCAAAGATCTCACTTGCGATGGTCTTGAAGATCAGGAGAGACAGCGATTATGAGACTTGAAAGAAAACTGAGCTTCGAACGTTTCAAAAGTTGAATGTGAACCAGGTTATGAAGTAAAGAGAGCGTAGAATGAGTCTAGGGAGACAAGCAGCACTTAAAACAAGTTCTATAGCTTTATTCTTGCTGTTCTGTGAGAAGCCAGCGGGTGTCAGGAGAGTATAGAGGAAGGGTCTGTGCTCCGGTCACTTGATCACAATCGGGACTCACCAAATTGAGAGAGCCGCTTGGGCCGTGGACCAGACAGGATCTGCTCAGGCTTCGATAGGTGCCGTTGGTTGGTACCACAGTAGTCTTTTAATTTTGTGCTGATCCGCAAGTGCGCCAGTGTCTTGACTGCCTGCAACTCAAGCCTTCGATCAGTCTCAACTCCGCGATAGCTCGGTTCGTTCAGAGCAGTGCTTTTGAACTGACCACTGACCTGTCTTCGAAGACCGCACGAAAACGATGACGATAAGAGTGAATGAGGTTCGAGAGGCAGAAGGTTGAGAGGCGAGAATCGAAAGAGAAGGAAGAAAGTGCAGTCGTGAAGCAGTTCGACTTCATTTTATGCACCTCTAGCTCAGGGCGCCACGGCTTGACGACCGAGAGCTAACCAGGCACACACACCAAACCAATAACTCAACAAAGTCCTGCTCGCTCATTCATTCTAGATTACAATATTTGTTACTCATACTTTATGCCTAATTGTGAATAGTTTTTAACAAATTATACTCAATCATTTACTATCTAGATCCAATCTCCTTGAGTTAGAAAGATAGCATAAGTGGGGAATAATCAAATATTAATCTTTCCTGCTTGTTTTCTAAAGATAAGTTATTGAATCTTTCCTTTCAAAAAGTTTCAAATGTGATTCAAAACTTATAAATTTCACCAGAAACAAGTATTTATATTAATATCAAAATATGAGTACCAGAGTAAGTGGTTGAGGATACATCCCATTACTCAAGAGGAGCCTGGGCCTCATTCTCAACCCATTACTCCTCTAGCAATATTTCCGCTTATACCAAACAAAGCTGCCCCCCCTCAAAAAAAATCCTAAGACTTAATAAAATCTTACCATCAAATGTTCTTTGCATCAAATAGGGCCATTGCAAAGGATTGAAAGAAATTTGGTGATAGGCCTTTTCCCAATCAAAAATAGCTAGCTGCCAAGGACCATCATTATCCCTAAAGAATTTTTTCACCTTTTTAAAGTCATCCCAAGTGGTATGAAACAAATCTTTACTAATGTAAGAATTTACCAAGGGTATCTGTGAATTGTTTCTTCGGAAGGAAAGATCATTAATTTGTCTTAATTCTCTATCTCTATCAATCACTTCTTCAAGAGGACTTTTTCTGAAAAACTCAAATTTATCTATAATGTTGGGATTAGTCATTTACTGTAACATTTGTCAAAACCAACTCGACACGGTATTATCGATTAGTGTAATGTTTAGAAACTCATTGAGTAGTATGGTAACGTGTTCCGTTGGGTGTGTCGTGTGATCTTATGGTGTTTTATCCTTTGGGTGTGTTTTGTGGTCTAGGGGTATGTTCTGGGTAGTCTAGTGCTATGTTCTGGCAGTCTAGTGGCGCGTGTATCTTGTCACACACTTACTGCTTTGGGAATGGTTAACGGACGGTTGTTTTGAGCTTACCCACTTTGGGAAGCATGGATGTTACGCAGACAGGGGGTGTCTCTATCGACTGGTTCTCCTCTATAACCAGCTCTTCCCCACATCTCACTGATTCTTGTCTTCATCGAAAAGAATCAGTAAGTACTTCATGCTATTGTTCCTATTACGTGCTGAGTTACTTACCTTCTGTCTATTTACATTCTCTCAGTTTATTGTTGTTTATCTTTCTTTCTCACCCCTAGATGTGTCCCGTACTGTCTCGTGACTGGCTATACGCCTACCCAGACATCTCTGTCTTACCCTGGTGCCCACAAGATTGTTTTTGTAGATTTCTACAATAACCTGTTCTATAGTGTATGGGCCCCACATGTAAGTAGATTTTAATTCTTTTTACACTGAATCTTCAATATTATTCTTTTCTATGAGTGTTGATGTATGATTCTCTGGTGAGAAAGACCCGAAACCTTCTATAGTATGAGGAGGGATACCTTGAGCAAATCCCTGCATTGCCAGCATATATGGCTTAGAAGGAGTTTTCTGAGAAGTTCTTGGATGGAATATTTGAGGCAATTAGCATCCAAGGGTTTGATCAGGGCCAATATTTACCTTGGATCATTGCCTCGGGTGCCAATTTCTTTGGAATTTACATCCAAGGACTGCTTTGAAATTTCTTTCCAAGCCAAATATGATGGCAGTGCTATCTAAAAACATCTAACACAAATTTATAGCTAGCTGACAAGTCAAACTTCTTTAAAATTTTCTCCCAGTGTTCTATGTTCATTTTTCAAGCTACTTTATCAGGCTACTCGACACCTGTTGACTCTTCATTTATATATAGCATATCAAAAGAATCTTCACTTTCAAAATTTGATATCTATTTTGGCAGGTTGTAAGAGATACAAATTTAAATATTTTCTGCAATCCAGAGTTGCTCTCCCGCAACCAGGGATAGCCCTTGGACCCCATAGAGTTACAGGAAACATTTTTGTAGACAACAATGGTTGTGGACAACATCTGGGCTCCAGGACAATTGTATTAGAGATTCCTAGTTGCTCTATGATAATTGAAAGGTGAAGAATCTGAAAGAAAGAAAAAATTCTGGATTCACATTTAATACTAAAGGAACTGCGCAAGGTGTAAAACCTGAAATAAAGGTAAAGACACTACATGGGTTGTGGCCAACATCTCAGGCTATAGGCATCAAGGCAAGGGCTTCAGGATACTGCCAAGCTCAGGAAAGGTTCAGGAGTTCAGAAAACAAAGTTTAGAAAATATGAAAAAGCTTTGGAGTGGAACTTAGACCTATTGAAGGAAATCAACAAGTGCAAAGGCAAGTTACAAGGTAACAAGCTCAGACAACAGGGAGGATATGACATTTAGTTGAATCAGAGGTTCCACAACAAGTTGGAAGAAGGTTCTAGACAATGTTTTAAAGTGGTTTGAATTATTGATAGAGGACCTGACATGAATTCAAACAAAGAAGAATCATGAAGACAACAAAAGCATGGCAGCTGTAACAAGGAAGTTTCTAAAAGAGAGTGCTTCTCAAATTTCCCTTGAGGACAACGCAGGCATAACAAAGTACCTTTTATCATTCTGTTGTGGAGAATTTGTAGCTCTTGTTTTGATAGCAGTAAGAACCTGTAAGTAATTCAGTCATGAGGACATAGGTTTTGAAGGCAGTCTGAATTAGAGTGAAGTGGTGTTAGAGTACAGTGCCATTTTCTTTATTTCCTCACTTTTCTCTCTTCAAAGTTTCTACATTTTTCTTCAGGGCTCCACAAAACAGTCTTCTCCGGTGGTTTTCCTAGGTTGAGGGCAGCTTTTTCAAGCATCTTTCCTACCAACAAAACTCTCTTCTCAGCTTGATGGTGGATTTTGTTGAGCTACACGCTCCATGTTGTATGCCTCCTGAATCCTACACATGTATGTCACACATCTGTGAAAGCTGTATGTTTGTTTTTCCTAGATCTCTCCCTGAAGCACGTGGAAGGTTTCTCTTTCTCTTCATCCTTCCACTATCTCAATCACACACACCAAACTCACCTTGTTCACTTTGTGTGCGTGCTTGGATTGCTTCAGGCCTGACAGATACTCTCACTAGGTAATGAGCCCATTGTGGCGTTAAACAGCTGTCAATCTCACTTTGCACTGGTCAGGTCTATCTCAAAATCGGTCACATTCCCTCGAGAACAGAAAACCCAACTTTATCTCAAACCTTATTTTGTTTTTCCTAGATCTCTCCCTGAAGCACGTGGAAGGTTTCTCTTTCTCTTCATCCTTCCACTATCTCGATCACACACACCAAACTCACCTTGTTCACTTTGTGTGCGTGCTTGGATTGCTTCAGGCCTGACCGATACTCTCATTAGATTTCCCCTCTCCTGGCTCTGCTAAAACCTCTTGGACATTGGAGTTTGACACTGGAGGACTGGTGCTTGTACAAAAGGTGGGTCAATAGGGATGACCGGATTGAAGTGGGTATGGCACAGTCTCACAGCCAAAAATCTCAAACTTCTACCACCAACGGTCTTGACTTTGAATAGAACCCTGGATGATCTGGCATGACATTCAACAGGATGGGTGTGAACTGCTGTGACCTCTTCCCAGATATTTACCTGCTATTACTGCCATCATATTCCCCTCACATTCTATCCTATGAGGTATTCTTGCAGTACAGAATGTGAGGAAAAAATCATGGTAGTGTATTTTCAAGGAGGTCTCCTTAGATGTGGAGATCCTTGGACAGTCACATTTCAGGGATACATCCAAGAAATTCTTATTGGTGAAAACCTTGGAAAAACTACCTGAGTCCACAACCTAAGCCTTCTTCCATAGCAAAAATAAAGGCTTGGATGAAATCCTTGGAAACTTTCTTGATGGGGATTTCTATCCAAGGATTCCTCAGATCCTTTGATCCAAGGTAAACTGGCAGGCAGAGCCTTCTTAGTGAAATAGTCAACCTGGTCTTACACCACATGAAATACTGCCAATATATCTGTGTTGGATCTGGGAATCCTACATACCATCAGATGTCCAGGGCTCTTTTCTACGGACAATGCAATAGGACTTCCAAGGCCCCCCACCTTGGAAACAAGCCCTCTTACATTGGATCTGGAAATCCAATTTTGTGTAGGATTCACAGGTACAGCAAAAATATTTTGACAGCGACACATGTACCATCAGTATTGAACTTGTCTTGGATACAGGAAATTGAATGTTCAAACCAAACCTTGAGGCAGATACCAAAGCTCTACTCAGAAGTGGGAGGGAGTGATTAAGCAATCCTTGATATCTCAGCTAATTGCCCAAGCTTCACTGCTAACAAGATTGTGCTTGAAAACTGCATCCAAGGTCACATCCAATCCAACTATGCCTTTATTCAAGGTTCCCCCATAAGTGAAGCCATACTTTTATGGTATGATTTTGACCAACATGACCTCAGACACAACTTTCCAATGCAAATCTTCTGGTAGTGTATCACATCAAACACTTGCCTACTTCTTTCTTTTCAGTTTGGGACAGCTCATGATGTATCTCAGCATAATTACACTATTAGGGGTTCTGATGTAACCCGATCGATTTGACAAAATCAATAAAACCAGTCAACTTATTTGACTTTTTGGCTGAGAACTTTGAAAAAGTTTCCAATTATTTTTGAGGTGTCTAGCCAAAAGGTCAACTAGGTTAACCAACTTTCTCAACAACCTTCTTGGGTTTGCAAACCATCATTGTTTTTACTGTTTTGACTACTCACTTGTTGCACATCCCTATCAATTATTAAATTGGCAAGATCCTTCATGTCTGTTTTCATAAGAGAAAGCAACCAAAAGCATGAAGCATATGTACATAGGAGCCATTTAATCTAGCTGCCCAGGGCTAGAGCACACCACTCCCTGTGCTATTACTGAATGCTTTGTTGGAATGCACAGATCAAATGTCTAATCCACAATCAAGTTTGTGCAGCAAAGTTTCAGCCTTTGCCAAAACTCATGACCAGGTGAATTGACCTAAAATTGACTTAGATCATAGTGCTTCTAAATCTATGGCTATCATGATATTTGACCATTTGACAAGCTTGTGACATTCATGCTCACACTGGATACACAACTGCCTCTAAAAGTTGATGTATGTAGATCAAAAGTAGTCCCTATGATGTCCTAATCCACCAGATTGGAATACAAGTTGCTCAGTACAATGGGCAATGTGAGTTTTGGAAAAGCTGTAAAGCAGCTCTCGAGTAAAAAAAAGTTTGAAATCAGTCCAAGTACATTTTTCAGGTCGGTTGGTGTTCCTGGCTGATCAAGGCTTGAATGCTCTTGGGAAGTCTCAGATCTCTACAGTTAATTTCCGCCTCATCTAGTAGATTTTTCATGATCCGTGTGGTCTTTCCTTGGATTTCCAGACTGATTAAGTAATTTTGAGAAACCAGATTGAATGATGTGTTTAATTGAAAGGGTTGGTCCGCAGTTCTGCGGAGAGCTTGGTCTCGTTTACGCATCGTTGTCTGGAGTGAGATACATATAAATCTGGTACACTTCCTGTCTCTTGTCACTTGTCTGAACCTTTGTCTTGTGTTGTGCTCAGGTCTCAGTTCAGAGAAGGTGGTGCCATACACATAGCAATCAACTTCAACCATCTTCAACTTTTTATTCATCATGACTTCTCCTTCTTCTTCAACACCAAAAACCACAACCCCTCCCAAACTATCCGGTCGCGGAACCGCCCGTCACACACCCCATCATTCTCTCTCTGGTGTCTCAGCCGCCAAAGCAGCCCTCGGACGGTCGACTGCCACCGGTCTTAATCGCCGACCGACTCTCAGCTCAATCCCTTCCTCTGCCTCTCCCGAAGAACGAGAAAAGGCAGTAAGTTTGAAAGCCGAATACGACGGTCTGCTCGCTGCCGCTGAGGAACGTGAGGCAGTAGCGGCGAGGGAAGCACACGCCTGGAAGACTCGGGCGAGCGAGCTAGCCGAACAGATCGCAAGGGTCGAAGCTGATTTAGCACGGCTGACGGAGACGGACGACCAGCTTGGTAGACTATCGAAAGAACTTGAACGAGCTAGATCGCTGGCTAAGGATCACGAGCTCCAGCTCATCCAACAGGTTCGTTTTCAATCAAAAATTTAATCCTACCTGCTGCTGTCTCTCGACCCACTCTTACTGATAGGCTTTCTGGTCTCTATCCTTCGACTTATCCCACTTCTGTGTTTACCCCCATGATCTTCCCCCTCCTCCCATCACACACACACACATATCTCACACCAGAACGAAGAATTTGATGCGGCTCGTACTATCTGGGCTGAAGCAGAGAACGAGCTCAAGGGCCGTCTCAATGCTCTCGCCGCCGAGCTAGCACAAGCCGCCAAGCCCCACTCGCCTCCACCCGTGAATCCCGACGGCGAGCACGAGCAGAAGAATGACGGCGAGCTAGGAGAGATCGACTTCCAGCGCTCGCCTGCCTTCCGCGCCCCAGCGATAGCCCCAAGTCCAGCCACAACCGGACGCTCGACGCTCGAGCTCGAGGCAGCTCTCGCAGAAGCACGCAAGGAAGCATCAGAAGCCGAGGGTCTACGGAGAGCTATCGGAGTTTTGAGGGATCAGTTGGCGGACGCGGAACGAGTGAACGAGCAGCTGATGGACGACAATGAGTCATACCAGTTTCTTGTTGGTGAGCGTACGCTCATGGGCGGCTTCGACATCAAGCAGCTCCTCCGAGTCGATTCTGAGACGCCGGCCTCGGCATCTGGCTCTTCCTTGGCCGATGTCGAGGAAGAGGAGGAGGAGGAAGACGAAGACATGGACGACATCGAGCGTGCTGTTCTTGAGTCTCATGGTAATGGCTCCCGCACTACGGGTGCAGTAGAAGCGGAGGTGAGCACGACGAGACATAAGTCAAAGTCGGCTGCCTCTGCTATGGGCGGTGGACTGGATCTAGCGGCTGAGCTTGCACAGGCTGAGCAGTCGGAGGATTTGGAAAAGACTGAGGAGCGAAGAAAGAAGAAGAGCTCAACCGGGCGCTCGAACACAAAGGACAAGGATGCTGGTGAGTTCTTTCTGCGTCTTACTCCAATCGATTACTGCACACAAGTACTGATGGTGAGTCCCGAATTTCAACGAAACTGAACGAATAACAGAGATCAAATTCTTGACCGACGCCAACAAGGCCCTCGTACTCTACATCTCCAAGATCCTCGACCGCATCCAAGCCCACGAAGGTTTTGAGAAGGTTCTTGCTACCGATTATAAGAAGGAGCCCAGCCCTATGTCAAGCCCATCCAAGGACGCTGCTGCTGCTGCCAGCTCTTCTTCAGCCACGTCGACGGGAATTGCCAGCTCGTTCCTGAACGCTCTCACCAACAAGTCTTCATCATCCACTGCCGACCGCAAGCCCCTCAACCTTGCTGTTTCCTCCTCTACCGGTTCCGCCCAGTCCGCTCCACGTGCATCCTGGCTTCAGTTCTTTATGGCCAGTAGGTCTCCATCCGCCAATGCAAACATCAAGCCACTAAAACTCGGCACCGCTCAGGCAGGCCTCAATGGTGGTTGGCAGGCTGTGGGTGCGAAGGACGGAGACGAAGACGAGGAGGACGTACGAGAACGCGAGCGACTCAGAACTGAGCTCAAGCTTCACGGTATTGACAAAACCACCTCCCCGACCCTTCCCCGCGCTGCCACATTCGATGGCTCAACTCGTGCCTCTCGTCGAAGCTCGAGTCTCTACGGCGCCGGAAGCGTAACGAGCCCAGGAGGGAAGCGGATGTCAGCAGAGCCAGTGGTGATGGGTTCACCTCCACCGATGACCCCTGCGGCCGCTCTAAAACGTTCAGAAGAGCGCGAACGAGAATCGAAGGCTAACCTCGAGAAGGGACAAGCATCAGGTTTCACAGAGATTGAGATCAGGGGCTCAAGACTAAGGCCAGCCGGTCATCAGCGACTCTCTGGCACTGTCTCACCTACCTCCTGTGCGCTATCGGGAGGCATGAAGGACCTCAAGATATGTACTGCCACCGAAACTACTTCGCCTGGTCCTGCTTCCGCGTCCGGTGACGAGGGCATTCTTGCACGCACGGCAAAGCGGATTTCGTTAATGAGATCTTAGCCACTCAAATCTTCGATTGGTCTTACAAGTTGTTTGTGATAATTACTAACTAATTTTCTTTGTGGTTGTCTGGAGTAGTTGGGGGCAGTGGGTATTACTATCTATTTAACATTTTTTTTTTTCATCTTTCTTCTATTATATTTGTTTGAGATTGATTCTTTTGACTTCTTTGGCCCGTTTCAATTTTTTTCTTGTTCTTGTCATGCCCGGTTCTTGTGGCATTGTGTTGGTGAGAGAGAAGGAGGATGATTTTTTTTCTCATGAATGATTTTTTGGGAGGAGTCGATATCGGAGATGTGAGTTAGAAATGAGTCCTTTGATTGGAAAAATTTGCGCATTCAGACACTTCCACTTTTTCTACATGCTTCTAGAACCTAAACTCGCCTCCAGTGGATATCATAATGGTTGATATATATATTATCAATAATTGATCAATAAGCTTGGCAATGACATCCGGGGAGACAAGAAAAAATTAAACGCCCAATGGGGGGCTCGAACCCCCGACAATTCGATTGCCAAACTTGTCAAGATTGGGGACTTGTAAAAGTCGAATGCTCTACCGACTGAGCTAACCGGGCTGATAGACTACCTGCAAAAATGCTGTTTGAAAATGTGTTGCGACGGGCTGTCGCAACAAGTTTTGCGACAGGATTTTGCACGTAGTATAGGCACGCGATTGTTTATAATTTATTAACTGCAAAGGAGTTAGTAAAGCCATGGGTAATAGTTGCAACCAACCAACATACTGTTATTAGTTCAAGTACTGCCATTGAAGTAGTCTTTGAGTGACTGAACGCAAGCTAACATGATTCCAAAATGACTTAGATAATGAGTATTGACACATGGTTACCTCTTGCAGTTCAGCATTCAAGGTAAAAAATGTATAATCTGGGGGTACATGAAATGAACTGAAATAAATAAAAAAAGCTTTCAATTTTGATTGGGAGGGTAGATATCAATTGTCCCCCTTTTTTTTTGGTAACTTTTCATTTCAAAAAAATAAACAAGAAATTTAAGGAGCCTCTATTAGTTTTATACACAAAGAGTCCAAATAAAATAAAATAAAACGAATTGTATGTAAATTATAAAGAAATTAGAAAAAACAAATATTTAGGGAACCTTAAATGGGATACAAGAATGATAATTTATCTTTAGGATCAGTAAAGACCCTTGGAGGACAACTACTCTGAAGAATCATTGATAACTGGGAACATCATCAGACATAACTATTCTAGATCAGAATACAACGGGTATTGCAGGAGTAGGCTACAAGCTGAAAGGTTTTGGAGACTTGGGAGTTGTTAGAGATTCACAACGCGGAGGGAAACATTTCTTATCTCGAACATCCTGCCATTTGATGGTAGAAAACCAAGGATGGTCCATGATTTGCTGCAAGCTATGTGGTCGGTGAGTCGGGTCTTTGGTCATCAACAGACTTATTAGGTTTTGGCAATCTTTTGAAAGATGAGTAGGATAAGTGATTTCAGCCTCAAGGGTGATGCGACGTATGCAATCTCTCTGACAGTAGGTATTGGGAAGGTGCATATGAATCGGGCATTGACAGCCGGCGAAGGGTGGACAACCGGTCACGAGTTCGTAAAGAGCGACGCCGAGAGAGTACCAATCTGCTTCGCAGGCGTAGGGCTTTCGAAGGAACATTTCTGGTGGACGAATGTAGATAGCTCCGACCGGGGTGGTCGGACGTCTGTGAGTGAGGAATGTGGCGAGTCCGAAATCGGTAAGCTTAATGTGTCCATCGCTAGCAATCATAACGTTATCGAGCTTCAGATCACGGTGGAGGATCGAATTTGAGTGGAGGTAATCAATGGCACAAGCCAGCTCACTGATATAAAATCGTGCATCTGCTTCCCTCAACGGACCTTTGTTGGTAACTTTATCCAGAAGGGTACCACCAGTGACCAACTCGAGGGCGATCCCTTTCATAGGGTGATGGGCTAGAAAGCCGTAATAACGAACAATGAAAGGAAAACTCGGGTCCAGAACTTTCAAGATGTTAATCTCGTCCAGAAATTCGGCCATTTGTAAGACATGGGAAACACTCTCGTCCTTCTTGAAAATTTTCAAAGCGCAGTGTCGTTGAGTCAACACCTGTTGAGCTTCCCATACCATGCCAAACTTTCCTTCGCCAAGGATATCTCCGATAGCAAAATCCGATGGTTCAAGGGCTTCGGTGAGTGATTGCATATCTGGAAAAAGCTGTGATATCGATGGTTAAGTAGTAGAGGCTTTAATTTTTTTTTTTTTTTGGGATTTGGCGTCGGTATTGGGTTACGATTTCGGTAGGGTTTGGGTGATGTGGTAATAGCTTATCAGGTTATAATATTACCAGGGTATGATTGATCGTGAGGGTTGAGTAATGGGCTTGGGTGATGGACCGACTGGAAGTCCTCCTCCTTGCCTTTTTATACACCATCAAACCTGAAACGGCAGTGCATATAACTCAGCAACATTTGGTGTAGGGATTGCGAATGGGGAAAAAGCAGTTGATCGACTCAGCATCGAAGAAATGCGTGCATTTGTTGTTATTATGACTTTTACCTGAGTATTGTTGTGCGTTCGACATTTCACATTGCCACCGGAGAGACCCTCGATGTTCACACTTGAGCCTTTGTTTCAGTTCTTCCAAGTGAAGAGAATTCTGGTCTAGAAATAAGATGCAGTTGGTAAATGTGATAGGCTTAACCAACCCAGATTTTTTTTTTTTGGAGACATGCCAACGCCATGTTAGAGACCATAGCTGAGAGAGTCAACAAGACCAACCAATGTCTAAGATAGACTGTTGTGTGTGTGTGTGATTCTGAAATGCGTCACGCTGTAAGACTGTTTTCGGTCAGATGAATAGGGTGAGGGAGGTGAAAATGGTATTCAGCATGGGTTGAGTAGATCAAGAGGTCAAGGCAACGTTACTCAAGGTACATAACAATCGCCAACAGGGTGAACTTAAGTACTAATAATCTGAGTGGCTGATTTATCGATGACATGTATGTGTGAGGTGTGATTGATGGCTTATGTACTGATTCTTCTTACGATGCTCTTGACCGTATCGAAATGTACAGTCATAAGCATGAAAAACTTTTGTATTTGGTTCAATTAAAAAAAGAAAAAAGAAAAAAGAGGTGATTATCAGAATTCCTACCACTTTTTAAATTCTTTGTCAGATTTGCAGAGGATACAGTCAGTGTTTTTTTTTTTTTTTTCAGTTGACTAGGTAGATGACAAAAAAAAAGTGTTGAAACCTATTTTACAATTTTGGGTTGAATCAAGTTGAATATGATTTGAGTTAGGCTAGCTGTAGAATACTTGTTTAACAATTTTATTTCCTTTGAAACCCAATTTTATTGTACAATATAACACTTTATTTTGAAGGAGTGAAAATAGATTTAAATCATGAGATTTGTTTTCCATATCTACAGAATTTAGAATCACAAGCTAGTAGAGAAATCAAGGAAAGAAAAGTAAAAAAATTAGAATCATATCTCTATTATTATTAATTAATAAGTCACTTACTAGGATAAACCCTATTCGTAGGAAAAAATAAATCACAAAAAAAGAAACCAGAGGTAAATTGAGAGGGAAAACTTTCTGTACCACGAACACCTGAAAAAAAACAATGTAAACCCGAAATTATTAAACTTATTATCAAAGTAATTTCTCAACCAATTTTTTTTGAAGATAAAATACTACTTACGTAAGTATCCAGATCGGTGAGCATAATTTGCTTGAAATGAAGTAACATAAACATTTTTAGGAAATGGGTCCTTGGTCACTTGTTTTGACCAATTCTCTTCGTATTTTACACATCCTTTGAAATTTATCTTGGGTCCATTATCTCTTCCTAGTGGACTTGTTTTAAATAAACGTTTTTCATAAATTTGAATTAGCTTTCTTTTTTTTTCTGACACCTAATTTTATTTATTTATTTTACTTACCAGAGTCAATTTTAGTATTATACTTTATAAAACTACATTTATACATGTCAAAATCATATAAATTCTCTCCGAAGTTTTAACATCCTAATAAATAAACTAAGAGAAGAGAAATATGATTGTGAAGAAGGATTGAGTGTACCAAAAAGTTCAAGGTGGGAAAGAAAAAAATCATCAAAAAAAGTTAGCCTTCTTTGTGTAGTAGCTATCTAAAATAAGTTGAATATATATTTTAGAGATTGATGAAAGCTTACCAGCTCTCCCTTTTTCTAAAACGTGCTCTGCCCATTTCAAACCACATTGTATACTTTGAGTAGTTGCTACTTCAGATGAGTCAGTTAGGCCTATAGGACCCTCACAAGCTTGGGGGTTCAGGAGTGAGTGAGCCTTATGAAGTAAAGTCGCGCAGCCTCGAGGAGGTGATCCGTCCCAAAACCTTAGTTGATTGAATGTTCAAATTGTGAGACTTAACTCTAATTAAACGCTCGCTCAACCTTAAATCCTTATGTATGTACCCCTTAATCATTTTTTGACATTGAGACACTCCAAAATTATTTCTTCCATCAGTTCAAATCAATCTCAGCTGAAAACTCACCAAGAAAAAGCAGCTCATTTCCTTTCTTGGACTGCCCTCTCCCTTCTTTCCTACATTTTATAGTTTGTTTGTGCCACCTTACCCTCATATCATAGAAATTACTTCCATCATATATCCCTATAAGGCATAAATCATGGATTCATATGAACAAATTCGTCAACGTAATATCGAATCTAGTCAGTATTTCATCATTAAATCTTTTAAATGAATTTTCGATCACATTCTAAACTCAAGTTCTTCTCTTTTTTTTTTTTTTCGGTTACTAATAAATTATTTCAATCGTTTTAGATCGAAAACTTCTCCTCTCATTAAATTTAGCTGGTCCAGGATCGACACCTATCATTCCAAAACAATCTAAACCTATACCAACAGTAACTAAACCTACCAAAACTAAAGCTCGTCCTTCTAAACCTATTGATACTGAACCAACTGGTACTAATAACACTCCCACAACAAATGACGCGCCTAATTTAAATCGTCGTAGGAGTGGAAGGATACAACAAATTAAAGAACGCGTTAAATCCATTAATATAAAAGATAATGATGATTCAGATTATAATTCAGGTGATGAATCTTCAGATGATGATGATGAAGAAGAAGAAGAAATAAAAGGAAATTCAAAGAAACGTAAAGCTCCTTCTAAAGCTCGTCCTTCTAATTCTAATAATAATTTAATTAAAAGAAGACGTAAAGGTGAACCGCAACGTAAAGCTAGGTCTTTAACGTCTGGTAGACCTAATCCTAAAGTATTTGGACATCAAATCGGGGTAGAAGTAGGAGATTGGTGGGATGCTAGAATGAGCTGTTCACAAGTTTGTATCATTTCTTTTCTATAACTCCCACTTCTTTCTAAAAAAACATTTCATATATATCAGTTTAAAATTAACGATATATATTCATATTCCTTCCGTTTTAGGCAGGAGTTCATGCTCCACCTGTATCAGGAATAGCAGGAAACGAGACTGAAGGTTGTTGGAGTGTAGCTTTAAGTGGTGGTTATGAGGATGACGTTGATTTAGGTTACGCTTTCACTTTTACCGGTGCAGGTGGTAGAGCTTTAAGTGGTACAGCAAAAAATCCTAAAAATTTACGTACTGCACCTCAAACTTTTGATCAAGAGTTTACTTCACTTAATGCTGCTTTGCGTACATCTGTACAAACTAAGAAACCAGTTAGAGTAATTCGTGGTTTCAAAAATCATAG
>AWVX01017856.1:0-10544 GCA_000500245.1 Cronartium ribicola 11-2
GTTTCTACAGTTGTACCTCTTCAACTTAATACCCCAACTGCTATCGATACTTTAGGAACTAGATTGGAATCTAATGTGACAGTCAAAAGTGTGGTGAGTGAACAATCAACAACATTTGTATCTGGTGATGGATTCAATTTATCTACTCCTTCATCATCCATTATCATACCTAATGCCGGCTTAGATGGTTCTGTGATTGCGACCATCATCTCAGGTGGATACATCTACACAGCTGGGAATTTCTCTTCTACAATCGATCAAACAGTTTTGAACTCACAAGGACTTGCTAGATGGAAATTTAGTGAAACTAATGCTACTTGGGAATCACTCGGTAATTCAGGTCTTGTAGGAAAACTTACTAAACTATCAGTCATCGATAACCTTGTTTATGCTACTAGCACAAGTGTAAGTGGTACAGGATTGAATGGTGGTTCATTAGCAGTGTATGATTCATCCAAATACAGAATGGTGCATTGGAAAGGCAAGGCATTGTCAGGAGCAGCTTCAGAACTCTTCTTGGTGCTTGCTCATGGCATGGTTGGTTAAGCTGAGCAAGAAGTGTTGTGGAGGCCCTTGAGGGGTGGTTTTTTCAAAATTTACAGGTCCCTATTTTTGAATTTACATGTGCCCAGTCTGCCCAGTGTAAGACTCAACTGGGTGTACTGGTTTTTTTGCCAACCAGGTAATATTTGAGAACCACTATTCTTTTAGCATAAGATATACCTAAACCCTCTCTTTAGTGGTCATTTAGCTGTAGTCTGTGTTGGTCCCTTACATCACAGACTATCCAATTACCCTTATTTTACTCAACTCCAGTGTTGAGGTGCACAATAAAGAAGTCTACTCCTCCAATGTTTACCATTCCTCAATTAAACCAAGATCAAACTGAAAAAAAAATTAAATTATGATCATTGCTACATCAAATAAAATGACCATGAGGTAGTAAGCACTGACATTGTGTTTTCCTTGGATGCTATCCTGCAAGGTATCCTTACTTGCAAGAAGAATCCAAGGCTTCCATCAATGCAAACCAGCCAAGCCATGTGGATTACTTCCACTGCATTTGTATTGGACCTTGGCATCTGCCATCACATCAGGTGTCTAGATCCAATGCAACAGGCCAATTTTCCAAGGGAAGAGCCCTAGGAGCTGGAGAAATGAAGTTATGTCAGATACCCAGGTCTGACACAAATTTGTTGGTAGTGTTGGGCAGAAATCTTGGTTTTTGCCTATAAAGATACTATCAGCCCTCACATACTTACTCAAAAGTAAGAGCCAAAAGACCTGATCATACATTTTGGATTGGAATGACAGTTTTCAAGAATTTCTAGAGCTCTTCTTCCCCAGTAGAAACCAGCATAAGTGAAGATGTTGGTTCAGACATGCCCAACCAATTCAACTTTGTTGGTAGTATCTGTTCACTATTTTACCCTAGCCATTACCAAAGAAAAAAAGGCTGTTAGTACACCTCACTGTAACTTTGTTCAAAGGCTAAAAAAAAACAAAAAAAAACTTATGCCTTAAACACTACAAACATTTACCCATTTAACTATAAGGGAAACTGTATCACAGAAGAACATTGTGAATCATAAATTTTCAAAATTTAGCTTAATTCTTTCATTTTAAAGTAAGGACTGTTAAGTAAATGCTTAAGTCTGTAAAAATTTTGCCAAAAAATAATAAGAACTAAAAAACTTTACCACAACACTGATCCATAACTTTGAGAGATTTAGTTTCTCTGTAGGAAAAGAAGTAAATGATGGTAGTAAAAGATAATCTTCATTTTTGTAAACTTTCATATTTAGCTACCATGAAAAATGCCTATGCATATAAGGAATTATGAACATATAAGGAGATGTGTACTTACAGGAAAATTAATTGTATTGACATCAATTATTCAACATTTAACATTACTCATAGTTTTTCGCTTGAACCACTCACCTCTCATATAATTAGACTCCTAAAAAAGTACTTCTTAAACTAGTCAAAACTTGTATGTCTCAAGACTTTAACTTTAAAATCCCTGTCTCTTAAGTTCCTGTTGTTTTCCTCTAATTGAGTAGGTAATGAACTATAAATAAATAAATAAATATTTATTTATTTTCAAAATTTCCAACATTTGGGAATCCAGTGTTATAGGCAAGCAACTTTACAAGGCTGAAGCCTCCATTAGGCCAACTCAACATAATCTACTCTCTCAAGTGTCATAGTGTGCTTATGTAAGCTTGATTAGATATATATCTTATCTCAGTTGCGTTGCCAATATCGTGTATCTGTCCTTGTTTTTATTTCATTCATCTCAAATTTGTATTGAACCCTTTTGCTGCTGCACAAACAAGCAGATGCCAGAATATCATCCATTGCTGTGCGATGGCAAATCACACTTGCCTTGGTATAAAACATGTATAAGCAATAATTTGAGCCCTACCATTATGGCTTTGTTAGTAGAGCTGTCATAGATCGATTGTGGACACTGTTATCACGGTTTGATCACTTCCATGAAGATGATTATGATGAATAGCTAAGAATTATGTGAGTAGGCACCAATTTTGTATATATATCCAAGTCTTGCATTAGCAGCTCAAAAATAATAATACGAGGGGAACGGTCGAAAATAGTAGATAAAAAAAAACTAATGAAACCAAACAAATTGCAAATTGTTGAACTCTACATCCATTATCACGACTACTAAAACCCAACATAATAATCACAAGGTCAAGTCATGTTTAATGTCATAGTTTTGCCACTGTAGCTGGCGTTCCATACGAACTATGGCTTTAATCACCAACTTATCATCACCTTTTTCCGTCTTCCTAAATTTCCAGCTCATCCCTCTCCACAGCTTGTTCAATTCTGCCACCTCCTCATATGCCTTTTTGTCTACCAACATATTCAGCAATACACCTGTATGGGGAGCAGGGATCAAAATATCCAAGTCAATCGCTTTTCGAAGCGTTGATTTAGCCGCAGTGATATCAAGTGCTCGAATTTGCTGTGATAGGAGAGCTGCCAATGTACCGCACTTCGACGTACATTCGAGGTTGTCAGCGTCAAGCTGCGAGATCCAATTACAGACCAAGTTATTACTAACGACCATTGAGGAGTGATTATTGACGGTCAAAGAAGATGCTGCTATATATTCTGTAAATCGATCCTTTAGTTCGCTCGCTTCTTTCGGCTGAAGACCGGATTCCGAGAGGCAGGCGACAATCGATTCTAGTAGTTGAGTTAACTGGGGCCGGCTTTGTAGTTTGATGGGGGGAATCTTTTTCAACTGGCTAAGGATAAGGTCAAAGATGGAGATCTCAAGGTGTGGCTTCCAGCGTTGCCACACCAATCCAAATAACTTTAATGTCTTCTCCATATTACCCGGTGTGGGTCGCCGACGAGCAAAGCAAGCGATGATGTGGGTTACTTCACGCGGATTGAATCTTGGGCTCGAGCTTTCTTCCATAATCTTGAGCAGATAAACTGCTAATGAAACATCTGCCATTTGAATAGCTTTTGTCTTGAAAGCCTTAAAAAAGATTCCAGTGGTATCGTAGCCTGACATCGAGATATGTTGATATAACTCGGCCCCTAATTCCGGATGACAAGCTAAGGCTTTGCCTAACAATCGCTTTAGATCGTGTTGTGGTAGCGCACCAAGACTGGTAATATAGCCGGATCTTGACATTGACTGAAATACCATAAGCGCCAATTCCAACTCATTCCAACGCATCAACCACCGCATCAACCGAAATGCTTCAACAGATTTACCGGGATGAGATGCAATTTGTCGACCCATATCTGGGCACGTCATCCGCACTACCTTATTGCGAGGAAACAGACTGGTGACTAATATTTGCAGGAAGGTATGCCGTCTTTTGACATCGGAAATCTGTTTAGCTGCCTGATACACTGCTCGTAGAATGATATCGTCCAATTCGGGGGCAGGAATCAGCCCGCGCTCCAGCATCTTTTCCCTCATTTTGGCGGCCTCCTGAAGATCTAAAGTCACGTTCCCTTGACCTAAGGTTGTACAGTGCCTGCGATCGAGGGCGGCTTGAATAGCGTGAGTGAAGATGGCAAGGTCTAAGGTTCCGTGAGAGTTAAGGTCCGTGAACTGAAGATGCGGATAAAGGACTTTTCTGGCTATCGCGGCAACTCGCTGTACTCGGCCACTTTCGGCTTCGATGAGGGCAATTTGTTGATACAACCAGCCGGCAACAGCCGGATCCTCCAAAGTGGATTGGAGACGGACGACCGAGTCCCATTCGGGTTTAGACACGAACATTCTCCTTAGCAAGCGAAACAGATGCCGCTGGTTGGGGTAGAGATTGCCCTTGGTGATCATTCGGATGGCCAGTTTGAGGGCACTCATTCGATTATGAACTTTATTCCGTAAGATGTTCATTATCATCGCGCCTGTTTCAATACCGGCTATATCAGAGAAGTCCGTGTGGTTGTACCTCCTATTAAAAGTTTCATTCGAGTCACAAGATCTGCGTCGGCCAATCAGGTAGGCATAGAAGACTTTTCTCATCATTTTTAAAGGTTGACCGGGTTGATGGAAGAGGGCCAGGAATCGAGCGTAAAAGCCGAGTATAGGAAACGGGATGACGTAGGCTAAGTCATCGGCAGTAATGTTGGCTACATCGTTGAGTTTGGGCAACCTGCATATTATCTCAGAGATCCTATCCTGAGACTCGCGAAATTGTGTTTGGAACTTGAAACTTGGTGACGCTGGAGCGTAATCAGGAGAAGTGATAATGTCGCGCATACGTAAGGCAGCAGCATGGATTGAGACCTCGAGTTGGCGTATACGTTGGTCCACGGAGAATCCTCGTCCGATTAAATGAAAGATATTCTCAACTTTTGCAATGCGAAGTTCTATGGATACATAGTCTGGAGAGGAAGGGCCTTGATTCATTTGCGTAGATGTCGAATGTATTGAGATATCCGAACCGAAATTTGTATCTATGGAGTCTGTCTCAAGCCGGCATTCGGATGCCGCCAAACTGAATAATGAGTTATATGTTTGAGTGGCAAGTTTAGATCTCTTGCACGCTGAAAGTCTCTCGAAAAGTTTGACAGCCAGCTCAAAGTCTCCGGTAGCAATAGCGGCAGTTAGACTTCGAGATGATACCGAAGTGGTTTCATCCGGCTCCAGAGTATCATCAACCTCGTCCATGGGTAAGTTCAGGTGTGGCGAACCAACGGCGTTAATCAAGGGTGATTTGTCGAGTTCCTGTTATTTAATTCAGCAAGTCTTAGTAGCTGCGGATTATGAATCGTCAAGCAAAATGTCAATTTCGTGAGAAGACTGACAAACAAGCTAGGCCGATACGGTTTTGTTTTTCGGAAAATGTATGACCGGGCTCGTCCATGAGTTTCCCCTTCATCCTGCGACGAATCTGTAAATGTGTAGGAACTCCCGGATTGGAACTGGAGCGCTCTGGAATAATTTCGTTCAAAGCTGATAGAGTCTTGTGGGCTTCGACGGCGAATCCAGTGCATTGGCAAATGGTGCTCATGGCTGCCTAGCAGTTGCGTGCTTCGACGATTCAGCGGCGATGAAGATGAAATAAGAGGTCTGGAGGATCCGGAAGGTGAGCAATTGACGTGCAAATGTGATGGGGGAATGAGTTTGTGAGCTGGGGTCCACTTCAAGGCAGACTTCATTCCAAGACCGTGGAGTAATCGATTGTCACCGGCGGTGTTGCCTGGTCGTTAGCCACATCAATACCGACCTCTACCCGATCGTTCACAAGCCCAGTCCTAGGATATCACGCCGATAGAGTGCAGGCAGTGGCAGGCTTTCGTTGAGGATTTCCGCCCTTCGATCGAGGTTGACGAACGCCGCGTCTGGAATATTTTTGCCCAGTCGAGCCACGGGCGAACCTTCGGGTGAAGCACCGAGCGCCGAGCCGACGGGACGATTAGGGTTAGGGCTTACCACTTGTCCAAAACTCTTAAATTTATAGTCAGCCACTTGCAGGGTAGCCTCGCGAAGCTATGTACTTATTTGGGTTGCATGTGTCTGGCAGATTTTTATTTAAATATTCAGTTGTTTGAATTCTTTGGGTAGCATAATATGATCTAGTGTTGATAGATCAGGTAAAATGAAGAGGTCCAAAAGCTCTAGATCACTTGATGATAAATATTTATTAAGCTCAAGATGGTTTGAGATAGGTAGGTGGCTCCCCGCCGAGTCAGGATAGACTCGAGTTGCTTTCCCCAGCCAGCCAGCTGCTTGATATATACTGAGAATACTTCTTTAGTCTCACGTCCTTGTTTTGGGGACCCCTTCTCTTCAGAAGCGCACGCCAGTAGCTTACCATCCTTGCCTCTTGCCAATTCAAGTTTGAGCTGTCTGAGTCCAATAATCTATAGAAGAGACCACATGTCAGTACACGAAAGTTCGACGGGACCGAAGCTCAGGAAATAAACTTGATAGGAATGGATGTGCGGAGAACGATTTGGTAAGGAAGAAAAAAGAGGAGAGAAAGGAAGATAAAAACTGATATTCTTGAATGGATAGAAAGTTGAATACTCTCAAGCTCATCTGTACACTACCACACGGTCAACAAGCGGGTTCAGGCATCAACCTGTCACAGGTCACAAGCCAACATGTCATAAATAGATCACAAGCAAACATAAGTCAATCTTCAATTTTGCTTTCAGCCCATTTTCCTCTTCATTCAAAATGGTATGAATTCTAAATAGGGTGAGGTTGAGGCCGAAGATACATTAAATGAACAGATGTTTTCCGATGTGATCAGGTATACAACTTCAACCATGATCACATGGATTAATGACATCTTTCAATACTGGAAATGTCACACCCAGTAATACTTCATCGATCCCTACACGTTGAGCTTCCTCCAGTTCGGCTTCAGTCTTAACCAGAACCATCCCGGTACCTACCCCAAGACTGTTGATAGATAAACCTTGGGCCAAGAACTTTTCTCGTGATCGAGGTACGAGAAGCATGTATCTTGTCGTCATCACAAAATTATAAGATAAACCTTGTGAACCAATTGAAGGAGTTGGTGAGCCTTCCTCAAAAGGAAGGTGACGAAGATGATCGATCATGGAATCTAACATCGTCATGAACAATTTTCCGAGCGTGGCCTCTGTCTCATCGTCACCGATTTTGATACCCAATTCAGGAGGGATCGCGCACGCGAAATGTGCATATCCTATTTCTGATACGTTGTAAACATCACCTGATTACAATATGTTTCAAGATATCAGCGTCTCAATGATCATAGTGGTCGCGCAAAGATTCGAGATAGAGAGAGGTAGATTCACCTATTTTCGGCGGTGCCGAGCGCGCAAGGAGCTCGCCGAACGGGTTACCACCCATTTCAACCGGAATAAATTGGAAGCTAAATAGAGCAGGAACGTCAAAAAAATACGGTCTTTTGTATAGGCTCTGTCCTTAAACATCACTCCAATATATATACAGATTTTGTGACGCACTGCTTGTGGGGTTGACTAAGTATCACAAAGGAAAACATCAGTGGATGAAGTATCTTTTGTTACTTTGTTGTTTGCAACTACTAAAGTCAGATCAATCCTATCCACTTACGAAGCTCCGCTGTGAGGACCGCAGTTAAAGAAAGAAATCCATTCCGAATTGGGGTCCGACGTCTGAGCTTGTCGAAGCAGAGAATAAATTGCAAATAAATCTTCAGGTGCAGGTGGAGACGCCTGTGATCTATAGGCTGACCAGTCATATCATAATAGCAAGGTCAGGTCCAATGTCGATCAGTCAACTAATATCTCCCTAAAAAGGTCTTCAACTGACCACTTGTGACCAAGAGGAAGTGACGGGGAACGACGCAAAACTTGTTCAGAAGCACAACATATCCATCTTCTTTTTCACAATCTTCCGATTGGCATATAAACAACTCGGGGATGTAAGGTGGAGCGAAAGGATCTGAATCTGAGCTCGACTTTCTGGACGGGCTTGAGACTGATTTCTTAGCCAATGAGGGTGCGAATCTAATTTCACACTGCGTTAACAAAGCGATTGCGAAAGTTCAGAAAGTCCCTTCAAGACATTATCTGCTGAATCATCGCTGCATAAGATGCGACCAAGAGATCACAAACATACTAACACGAACGCCAGCCTTGGAGTTAAGATGAAATACCTGCGTAGGTATGAATACTAGATTGTTAGATTCTAGGGCTCGTTCATGTCTGGCCTGTAAGCTGGTGATAAAATTTGGGAATCGCATCTGAGGTTTGTTTCTCAACCTCGCTCGGTCGAAGGGTCGACTGATGATATTTTGGAGAGCCAAAAGCTGAAGAAGTAGCACCCAAGACCAAACTTGACAGATGTCCAGAGAGGTCTCGCAGGGAGATGTCACACGCGAAGGCTCCTTTCTGTCTACTGTCACGGTGAGAGAGTGTGAACCCTTCGCTCTGATCAATTTATTCTCCAGCCCTTCAGCCCATGACCAGTCAAGTTCGACTGCATCTCATCAAACCCATCTCTCTCCTGAACCCCACAACTCTTCTCATCCTTACCTTGAAACCCATCCCCAACACATACACAAGCACGCACGCACGCACGATGATTAAGGTCTAGTCTCAATCAGATATCTTCGACTTGAACTCCGATCCTAATCATGATATTGACGTCTCAAAGCGGTTTCTATGGTCTTTCTGTACTTGTTTTGCTCACAGATTTGGTCGTTGAAGAAAGCCGATCAGGAGGCGGCTAAGAAGAAGCCTAAGACTTCCGCCGCTCAAATTCGAGTCCAGAAAGGTGAACCGGTAATCATCATCCTAAATTCCACTTTGGTATCCCTCGGTGACACCTTTTTATGGTTCAATTCCCAATGTCTGCTCGGATAAATAGACATTACCGAGCTCGAGCTGCCTTCGACGATGGCCACTCACTTTCCCGACCCATCCGATCTTCTCAACTTCACACTTACCATCAACCCAGACGAGGGTACGTAGTATGTAATTAGTGTCTTATCGTATGCTAGAGGCTGATAAAACGCTGACCCTTTCAGGTATGTATAAGGGAGGCTCGTTCGTCTTCACGTTTGCCATCAATCTCAATTACCCACATGAACCTCCCAAGGTCAAATGTACCCAAAAGGTACGACCGATCGCCGTATATATCAGCTATAAAGTCAAATGCATGTATTTGCTTGCTTATCAGCATTCATACTCCGCTTGTTTGGCTGAAATCAAATATCAGATTTATCATCCAAATGTGGATATCGATGGAAACGTTTGCCTGAACATCCTAAGAGAGGACTGGAAGCCGGTCCTAAACCTCAACGCAGTTATTGTTGGCTTACAATATCTCTTCCTCGAGCCCAATGCCGATGACCCGCTCAATAAAGGTATGCGGCCTTTTTTTCAATGATTTGACGGCGTACAACCTTTTTTTTCCCGTTACTAAATTGTTCTATCCTTAATCCTTCTCGCAGAGGCTGCTAATGACCTGCGGACCGACCGGGTCACGTTCGAGCGAAACGTTCGGCACAGTATGGCGGGTCGAGCAGTACGAGGGGAGACATATGACAACGTCCTATTGAAGCGATAATAAGTCCTCGATCTCGATCTTCATATCCAAGCCCCGCTCGTGTGTAACATCGCCCGTCGGGGCACAAACTTTGTCATCCCATTTGTATTGAATTCTGCCTTACTTGCTCGTCTCTCTGTCTCGTACCGTTCCTTATCATCCACCGTGATCATGTCAACTAATTCGGGCATGTCAAGGTGTTGTAAAAGATACGAAGATTCAATATACATTTTTTTGTATGTCGCCGCATAAACCCTCCTTTTTGTTTTAGTTACGTATGATCAGAGTTAAAATGGTCCAGTCATGTATCTATTGAATTGTGGAAATCCCTTGACGTTTATTACCCACTTACGCTTCATATACCGTTTTCAGATCAAATCTTAGCAAACTTCAAAACCCATCTCATCCAGGAGTGCTCACAAAGCTCTTTGAGTCTAACCCAGTATGTCTTCACTCAGGTCCCTGGAAAGCACTAGTAGCTCTTGAGTGAATGCGGCTTGGATAGTGGAATACCCATTGGCTGACCAACACTGTGCCCGGCCGGAAGGCCCCCGATGTCGGGGACTCTCTCAAGGGGCACTGTGATACTATCCTGTCCAACCTGATAGCGGTGATAGTCAACCTGCCAAACAGTAGAGTATAGTGATAAAACTAAGTGTGGATATGTTTCTCGTTGGTTTGGACTATGGGGTTTTGGGCATGAAAGCATGGTTGGCTGATGGATATTCCACTTTCGCATCAGCCATTACTCATGAATTTCTCCAGGGTCCTCCTCATTCTATTCTGAAAAATATTGGTAATGCAGGAGATCAAGTTGGGACATCAATATGGGCTGGAGGACATGTACATTTTTTTCTTAAAAAAAACAAAAACAACTATAGCCAAATTTGGGAGTAACTTGTCGCACCCCCCCTTTTGAGTATATTCAGGCTATACTCCAAAATGGAGCTGTAGTTGAAACAAAAAAAATATATTTAGAGGATAGAAAAAAAAAAATAGAAAACTTTTT
>AWVX01018133.1:0-12959 GCA_000500245.1 Cronartium ribicola 11-2
TTAATTGTTACACTACTCATTACATATGTAGTACATATGTTACACTACTTATTACATATGTAATACAGCTGTTACACTATGTCTCTACATGTGTACATTACCTATTAAACATGTAATACATATGTTACACTATGTATTACACCACTTATTCCTGGTTACTATACAGGTACCTATCTGGTTTCAGTCTATGGGACTGCCATGCAGTACTCAGGGCTGACAAGAATGGTATAGAAAATTAGGTATTCTACAAGTTGGAAGTGAATGAATGTGATAGTTTTCTTTTGTGTCATCTTGAAAAAGGGGAGTTTTGGTAGCCTGTGCCTCTGAGAACAAGAACAAAATATGAGCTCCTAGACACGCTTGACACATAGCTCAAATGGGTGGATGTAGCAAAACAGGCAGTTGAGAGTGAGCTTTTGGGTCGGACTTGCCCAGCAGGCCCATGGGAGAATAAGCCTCAAGGTTTTTGAGGTTTAAACCCTCAAACCTCAAAACTCAAGACCCTCAAGGTTCATACCTTGAGGTAGATCGAGGTTCGAGGGCTAGGATAGCATCCCTAACTGTAGCTGAAAAGTACGGGTAATTTGGTCTAATTTTGATCTTTATCCAAGCCCCGAGGGAGGTACTGTCACAAACTCTGACAGTGCAGAGTTACAGTAAGCTAGACAGCTTGAGCTACTGTATTGTAGCATTACCTGTGAAGTTTACAGATCTTCGCTGGTTGTGACATGTGTTGTGGCCAGATACCTAGCCACATTGTACAGATGTTTGAGTGGAAAAGTACCGAGCTCAAGCTCACACTGTACCGAAGGCCAGTTAGTCTATTAGGCTGTAATTAGTTGAGCTTAAACTCTGTTGAGTTTAAACTTTGAATTCTCTCAATGTACAGGATGTGTACAGTTGTTATCGCCAAGCTTCTAGTAAGTCTCTCTCTTCTCTCTTTCTTTCTTCCACGCACGCGCTCGTCTGTCAGTCAGGTCAGAGATGAATGAATGACCAGACTGCCTGACGAGGCGCTCAAGATTTTACCCTCCCTAACCTAACTTCCACGTCTACATGTCTATTTGTACGTATGGCTTTGGCGAAGCCGTGTCCCTAGTGTAAATCTGTACCCTATCCTCAACAACAGTGAACCTGTCACCATGTCACATTTTTGCAGTGTGACAGAGAGTCACTCAAACTTTCTGTATGAGGTCCGTTACTCACAGTCAGACATCCCATACACATTCAATCGGGACATGGACTTCCTGTGATGACTCTAGTACTAAGTCTTTACATATGCATGTCAGGGACGTGTAAATATGCTTATAGACTTCTATAGGTTTTGCGAGAATGTAAGAAATGATGATTTATAATAACAAGATGTTTTGATAAGGAAAAGGAAATGTATCGACGAGGTTATGAGACATATATATACACAAACTAATTACAATATCTACACATAGTTACACTGTTCACATATCTACAATCTACAATCTACAATCATTGTTGTAACAACACTTTTCGCAACTGTTGGTATGACATAATTACCAATACGTTGTCCTCCTACTATAAACATATCTTCTACCTAACAACATCATTACACTTCCACCCTTTGTATTTTAATTTAAATCAATTATTTCATGTCTACAGGAAAATCCAACTTCTTCAATATTGAAGATGACCCACTAGTACCAAAATAAAAGTTGTAAAAAATTACAAAATAAAACAATTTTCTTCAATGTGTATATTATGGTTTATAATCACAACAATTAGAAACCCTTATGTAATAGGTATAATACACATTTAAATCAGTGTATTTGAGTTTTAAGCTCAGTTTTTTTTAAGAAAAATAGAGAGGCTTAAAGTAGTGCAAAAGACTTGTAAAGTACTCAGCTACATTATTTCTTATTGAAACTTTTTTTTCATTGCACTAATATTTATACAGATATAAATAAACATGAGGGTATTTAAAATAGGTGTCACAAGTATTGGAGATAGATTACTTGATGGAGGCATGATCTTCTTCCTAGATAAGGTGATCCTAAGCTGAGGACCTGAAATTGTAAGTGGAAAACCGAGTCTGATAGTGTATGTGTGTACCAGAGGTATAAGTCCTCGTATCTCCTTCCCTGTTCAGGAATACGCGTTGACCTGAGAGAAACAATTATGAAGAGAAATAACAAGATGTATATGAATAATTAATAATCTTGATTGATTGAATTGAACATGATTATTAGGTACCTGATGAGGGTGAAGCAGTGATAAATGAGGGAGATATCTTGTGAGCTGATGGTGCTCGTGACCAGTGGAAATGATCATATACTAATGATAGAGAGAGAGAGAGAGATGAGAAAGATTTTGAGAGAAAGAGATGGAATGTAACAATGTTTCAATTTGAGATAAGGTTGTGAGATTAGGTTGATAAATGGGGAGAGAGACTTACAACTCTTTCCGCTGATGGGGAAAGAGTTGCGTGTTTGTGTGGCGTGAAGTCTTTATCAAGGAGAAATTTCACTCCTGTTTATTAGGCTTTACCTGTGCGTTATTTTGTTGATTCTTGTATGCTACTGGTTGGTCGATTGGATATCAACAGGACCTTTGTGAGGATTTTTTCTTGTAAGACAAGGTTTTCCTATTCAAAGGTTTGCTTTTGAGAACCTTCCTAACAGAGTCAACCTTACCAGAGGTCTTTTCTAAACAGGACTCCAACCTTGACAGCTCATTCAAGAGCTCCTATAGTATTCCCTTTTCTTCTAAACCCTTTTCTCGGGGGTCAACTAGCTGTAGTCTGTACTTGAGGGACCAGTACAGACTGCTAGTAGTTCATTTCCTGCGAGCCTGAGCCCTTTCTTATTCCCTAACTCTCCCTCCTCCTGCCAGATTACAGCCTGACAGAAGCTTCATCCTGACAAAGAGTGAACACTTGTATATGCACCTCAAAGGGGGGCTATATTATAAATTACATCTATATAATTTAATAAATTGAAAATTAATTCACAACTGTGAGATTCTGGCAATAATTTAAAAAAAAACTAGAAGAAGAAAAAAAAGCATGATTATGAGAATGAGCCAAAGGGTAACCATTAATGGTCTGATCGCACCAACAACTCTTCTGCATCATCAATGAGCCCTTGCATGTCTGTATGTATCAAGTATATATGGATCGACGACGTGGTCCGATTTGGGGACCATCAAAAGCCCCGAAAGGGAGGGGAGAGGAGGGGAAAGGGGCAAGGAAGTGAAATGTATAATCAGCCGCCACAGATGTTTTCGAGTGTCGTTGGGAATGATAAAGGATGTTGCGCAATCCGTCTGTCACGCACGCGCTGCTCAAATCCTTGAAGACCGACGACGAGCTGTTGAAAACTTGATTGATAATTTACTTTTCACGTCGAGGGCTGGCTGACGCAGCAAAATCATTTTTCGAGATTTGAGGTCCGTCTATTTGAATAATCACTTTCGGGTCCCGGCAGCTCCCTGGCTCGGCGTCATGTCCAAGGATCGTCCCGACTTTTGGTTCGCCAAAGGAATTCAGGAAACGGTATGCAAGTCCGTGGGCTATTGAAGCAAAGATGCCTAGGGAGAGGAAGCAGAAACACACACACACACACACACAAGCACGCGGACGTGAAATCATCAGTAGTGAATATCGACGAAGTGCTATCGTAGGATAGCTTAGAAGACTCACTTGGAATCCAATAAATCCAATCAGCTAGGAAGAGTGAGGGGAATATGGGAAAATCAGAAGATGAGTAACGGCTTGCGTTGGTAATCTTCTGTTTCAGGCTGGTTTGCTTACTAGCTTTGAATTTGAAGGTGCCAACTGAAGTAGCCCAACAGCGTGCCGGAAATCCTACGATTCCCAAGTAAGAGTTCTCCGGAGCGGGACCGGACGCCGCAAATACATAGACGCTACATGAAGCGTGATAAATACATAAACGAAACTCAGAAAGGGTTTCTAGGAACTCATCACGATACCAAGGAGAGAAAATTACCCGAGAGTGATACCATTGAGTAGGTGATAGTTTGGGACCACCTTGTGTAATGGTGGCACCTGCGTTTATTCCAAAGCCTACGTTGTACAACCACCGGGGTGTCAAACATTATGAGAAGGTTTTGTTCTGTTCTCAAGTAGAATACACAAATTATGGTAGCCCAACTGACCATACATCATCGAGATGATAGCAAAAGTGCCCATGAATTCAAACACAGATGCGTGGAGGACATTAAACGAGGGCGATGGATTGAAGTCACAGCCGTAATTCTCTATGGCTGTGGAGCGGGGACCTAGTGATATGGCGAGAAGAATACCGCCTATCGTTGCACCCGTCATCTGGGCACTCATGTAGGCCATTCCTTGAGTGGGTGGCGTAAGTCCAGTGATGCACGTAGAAAGTGTTACAATCGGATTGATATGGCCGCCTGTGAGAGGACCCCTTACCATGAAGCATCAAGGAAAAAAAAACATTAGCAAGACCGGGTGGTTTATTGATGTCACTGATAAGTCAGATATTCGGAGCTCATATCAAGGGCCTTACAAGCTGTGAGCCAGGAGAGTCACGGGAATGGAGACAGAAATCGCCAGATACGCACTTCCATGAATGCCGAGATTAGCGGTTGATAAAGATGTCATAAAGATACCGAGGAACCACACCATGATCAATGATGCAGATCCTTCTAGACACTACAAATATTTTTTCAGACCCTTCGTCAGAAAACCATGATGTGATGTGAAGAATGTCATGAAGAACGTTGAAAATTGATGGGTGCTTACTGCAGAACGTAAGGTTGACAACATGTCAGAAGTGTTTGAATTAACAACTTAGTAAAGGAGGTGATGAGGGAGTCCGGACTGCGACCAATATTGGGACGGAGGGCGAAACCAAAGAAGCGTTAGTGACTGGAATGGAAACTGAAAGTTCAGATACCAACCCCGGAGACTGACCACCAACAGGAGGCAACACCAGGCCACCTGGTAGGTTTATCGCGCTGGTACTATACTTTGTAGTTTACTGAGATGTGAGGAGCTCACGCGTCAAAAAGAAGCGCCCAAAACTAGTGAACCGTGTATGAACCCTCGTGGAAGTGCGAGAAGACCGCCAACAAAAGCCGTTCGACGGGGACGACGATATTTGATCTTTAGTGGGTTCAAAATACATACCGCTGAAAGTTTTTTGTCGTGGAAACCGGCGTGATAACATTGAACAGGATCCATGGGACTGGTGAAGCTGCGGTTGGTTTGCTGGTAGCCTAGACAGGCTTTGTTTTTATTTTTAGTGCTATTTATTAACCTTCCGCACTCTCCATGTCTTTTATGCTAAGTGATAAAAAAGTATATACACCTCTTTTGTATGTCCTCCTCTATGATTAGACCCTCCGTCGTCACAAAGAACTATCTTGCTTCCTTAAATGACAGGCTTTGTTAGCCAAGGTGGCAGGAATGCATTGCAGTCTGAATAGTAAATTGCCGTTGTTTAAGCCTACGCTCCAGTCACTGATGAAATATATATATAAAACCTCACCAAAGGCAGTAGTGACCTAATGGGAGCCCACATCAACTATCAGTGCATTCATTCATCGTCATTTAATAACCGGTCGAAACTAGTTTGACTGAGAAACAAGCTGTGTGGATGAGATGCATCAATCTAATCGCCTTGGTCGTTCTTTGGTGCGTCAGCAAGGCCATGTCATGTCGTCCATCAAGAGTTGAGCGACAAACTCATCCTTGTTCGTACATTTGAACATCAGATGAATCCATAGCACGCTTCAACGCACTACGTTTTTAAACTCGAATCTTGCCTATCTCATTTCACCGGGGCAGATATTCTGAGCGTAGTGTTCGAAGCATGATGATGTACAGGGCCCCCATTGCAAGGCACATCCCTCGCGTTCTCATGGCACCAGCTTTGTCCAGTAAAAAGAAGTTCGGATCAGTTATGATGAAATAATCTCAATTCTCACAGAATTTGGGAATGGGATGCTGCACCACCACTCCACCACATCGAGAGCCAAGGACTGTCTGAAGTCGATCTCCATGCGTCGGATGCACTCTTGCAATATGCCATTGTTTCGCACAAGTACGCTGGGGCAGAGCTCAAGGACACAATTGGTTCCAATACCACGACAAGCAAGGAAACGTAAAAATTTCTCAGACTGAGTTTACTTCTCCCAAGCTTCGACATTCCTGGGCCACCCGTCACCCCCGGTCCGTGGCTCCAACACCAAACTCTCAAATCATCTCCGGGGTTCACCAAGGGCTTAGAGAGGAAGGTGTGCAGGTTGAACAGACGTTGTTTATTAATCTATGCATGATTTTCACAGAAAGGAATGTCATGTTGGAAGTCGATGCTGCTGGCAGTGATGCTTCAATCAAAGCGATTGACCGTACAGCTCCTCTTTTGTTGGAACGCCCAAGTCTTCCCTTAACGTCTTAAGCTCATCCAAATAAGCCTGGTATTGCGTCTTGTTCTCGACCTATGACAACCAACAGATCATGCGAGCCATGATCAAACCAAGGTTAAGATTGAGTTTCAACGAACAACGGTGAAAAAGTGATGAAGAATCACCATTACCTTTTGTTTGAGGCCTTCAAAGATTCGGATTGCGGTTGGCAAGTCGTTCACCCGTCGAGCGGCCTATTGGGACGACACGGGATGCAGAGAAGATGTTGAACGGCTCTTCAAATCCCAGGGGCCCCATACTCAGACATGTGAGTGGTGAAAGTACGTACTTTGAGCGCTGCTTCAATTGTGGGGACTGCTGGAACCAGGTCGTATGCAAAGCAATTATTGAGGCCCCGCTGAAGCTACACCAAGATCGTCATCAAAATGAGAGATACGTCCAAAAGCGCCAAATATGATAAATTCCCACGCTTGTCTCCAGCCTTCCACCTGACGATGATTATTCATAAGATCCAACGTACCTCGAACAAGTCCTCCACTCCTTCGAAAAACTGAGTGTAGCGCTCGTTGAACACCGGATAGGACTCTTCAGCAGCGTGTCCCGCCGAATAGGCTGTTCGGCCCACCCCAGATACGTATGTACAGTCCCATTAGCACGCACGATTTGCCACCGGGTCAACATAGATAAAAAAAACATCAGTTCCTTCGTTTCTTGAGCATCGAGAAGAATCAATGGATGCAAGCAGAGCCGCGATCACAAGTATCTAGATCTGAACGGTTACTGACCTCGCTGAGCTGACTGGATGGCGGCGAAGGCAGTCGAGTTTCTGGTCGCAGACTTGATAGACCGAGAAGTCAAGCCTAGCGTAGGCTTAATGAAGGATTGGCGAAGGAGGTTTGGGATGACCATGATGGGTTGGAGAGGACGCTTTTGAAATTAGTTCGCGGGTGTGGGTCGATGTGTTGAGGGTGGGAACTCTTGGGCTGCTGCCTTTTTTGACAGAAAACCTGCCTGCGTCGGATCGGGTAGGGTTGAGATGTCACACACCGCTCGGAACAACTGTATGCAGTCAGTTTGACAAGTTGCACAGCAAAAAAAAAACCACTTGGAAAAACTTCCAAGTCCGGCAGACGGGTAGATCTGGACCGGAGCACATGCTTCCCTGAGCCAGCTTTCGCCAGTCTTCCAACAGTGCTGCAACCCGGACCCAGTGTCAGCCAAAGCAATGCGGAGCCCTGGGGTAAGCCCGACACCCCATAACCAAGCCGGTCGTCGCACCTCCCTCCCTTCCCATTCCCTCCAATCTGCCTCGCCACGGACCCTTCCTATTTCTTTCACTGACATCACTCGTCTTCAACACCGCCATTGCGAGACATTCCTGTTCCCCCTTGTTTGGCCAATCATCTGCCTGGTACGCCCGCCCGTTTCCAATCATATATTTTTGGCTGATAAAACTCACTGATACTCTTAATTCTTTTTGATTGATTTCCAATGGACTCCTCATCCAGTCATACCAAAATATAGTGAAGACATGAAGTGGCTGGCAACTGAGATGTGGATTGAGAAAATCCCCCTGCAAGTCATCCAAAAGACCTTGAAGCGCAGAATTGGGGTTCTATTTGTTAAACCGGTGGACTCGCCTGCTGAAGATAACTGGAAGGGTGATCCAAGACAAAGCAACATATAAAGAAATGGGATGGTGCAACTGGTTTGATGATGACCAGCTGGTGGTCTTGCAAGACATGGTCACCAACTCGCCATCAATTTTTCTGGATGAATTACAGAAGAAGATGATGAATTTGACTGGCAAGAAGGTTTCCAAGTTGACCATCTGGTGTGAACTGCAAAAATGTCTTGGATCGACTTTGCACAAGACACGGTCTGTTGACCCCCAGAAAATTGAGGTGTGTTTGCTTCTAAGATAGCTGGTGTACCGCCTGAGTGCTTAGTTTTCATAGGTCGGTCTAATTTCTTTGCAATATTGAAATGACACATGTGCTACTTGCTGACTGGTCAACCTATGCAAATGCAGATGAGTCCGGATTCGATTCAAAGGACATCTTTCATAAGAAGAGTTGGGCAAAACGGGGGAAATACTCGGATCGAGAGGTGCAATGTTGGGAGGCAACTCGTTGGACCATACTCCCAGCTGTCACTAACTGTTGTATGATTGCAGTGATGGTGGCAAACGGCTCAGTGGAAAGAGTGCATCTGGAGTAGTTCCTGAAGTGGGATCTGGTATTTCAGGCTGTTTTTCAACTGACACAAAGAGGGTTCCAAGTGGTCTGACATGTGTTTGGATAGCTGCCAGTGATGAATGAAGCTCCAAAACCACACCTGGTTCTTGTGATGGATAATGCCAGAATTCATCATGAGGCTCCCATTGAGCAAATCTGCCACAAGGCTGGAGTTCTCCTTGTGTTCCTACCAGCATACTCACCCAATCACAATCCGATTGAGAAAGCCTTCTTGGTTACCAAGTGCAAAATTCAGTGAGAGCAGATGTGGGATGGTTTTGATGAAAAAACTGATTACTTGATTGATGTAGGAGGAAGGGTCATGATGAGGGGATTTATGCGCCCACTGGTTTCCAATTCAGGTTATGCAAATTAGCACTATTGGGCTCATTTAGATAAGCAAGACAACTTTTGATTGATACGTGTGTTCAACACTTTTATCATTAGTTTTTCCATGTTCTTGAAAAAGAGATACTAACCCCTTTTTGGCTGATTTTCACCACAACTGAATAGAATTTTTTCAAAGCTTGGATTAGAAAGGCAGGAGTAGTTAGCATGCCTATGAAACAAATTCACATTAGTCATCAGTTACAATTACCAAAAAAGCCATTAAATGTATATATATTGTTAATGATATCCAATTTTTGTCAAAGTTTTATTTTCTGATTTCAGAGTATATTCTTCAAGTGTGCTATGATGAATAGAAAAAATTGTTCAAAGTATTTTCTTTTGGGGTTCTGTCCATAATTCATTCCAGATTTTTTGAATCAATTGTTTTTTTTATAAAGAGAAGCATCACACACCCCCAACAAAAAAAACTCATGACCTACATGATGGAAGATGATAAGTCAATTCAATTGTACATCAAAATCAAACAGTGTCTCTTTTAAAAGCCTTGACTTAGGTGCCATTTCTCACATCTTTCTCACATAGCACTCTAAGAATGTCTCTCATTGATGTCACTGGCATGATTGCAGGCCAACTTAGTCCATTTCAATGTGCTTTTGTGACCTGCATGGAAGCACACATGGGCTACATGCGCCTAGAATTTATCAGGTGACCATAATTGGTCTCTTCATTTCCCATTACATCTTCATTACTGATTCCAGCAACATCTTCCTTCCATTCCAACTTGGCCTCATCTTCATCATCACTCAAATCAACAAATGCAGGTTTCAGGGTTGGGATTGTCAAAATCGATGTGAAGAAATTGTAGTAAAGAAGAGAGTATTGTAGCAGAAGTTTGGTGTCAGCAGAGAGAATGCTAAAAGAATTGAACCAGTCAGTCCACCATGAGCCATCTATCCTTGGCCAGAAGGAAGTGTTTGAAGGTCAAATAGTGTTTCTGGTGAAGAATTGCTGTCACTGCCTAAATGTGATCATGGTGTACTCCCACGTAGCAAATGTAGTGGCCAATTGGAAATGTAGATCTGAGGGACTGCACCCGTGCCTAATCAATCATTAGGGTTTGGTGGATCCCTTCAACTGGCACTGAGATTTTTCCTGAGTGTATCAGATTTGTCTTTGAGGGTGAGACTGTGGGCAGAGTCGGCATAGGGGGCTCTGTGTCACAACAGGCTTGTTTGGATGGTGGTGTAAGCATTTTGGTACTTGAGCATTTGATGCTTGTCCACTCAAAACCTTCAAGGTACATTGGAGGATTGTCAAGTGTGACACCTTTGGATGTGTTTGCCTACATAACTTACACATATTTAGATACCATCAGAAAAGGTTTGTTGAAGGTCAAGAGTGACACTTACACCATGTCCGCAGAAAATGCGCCTGACGTCTAGCGCTGACAAATCCCCTTTGTGACACAAAGGGGTTTTGTTGGCACTTGGCGTTGTGCGCAATTTCTGCGGACACGGTGTTACAAGCTCCTTGGGCCAATGTCACATTTGAGGATGGGTAAGTTGAATGTATTGGCTGAAATCCATTGGATTATAAACTTGCCAGCCTTCCTTCTTGTTAGTCCCTTTAGTACTGTGTCAGTTAATGACTTGGACCAGCCAGGGCTGCTTGGGGTCTTGAGTGTGATGGTTTAGAAACACCAAGTTCCTGGTATAGTGTGTGTATGTGTAAGTACCCTCTGGTCTTTCTCTCCTTCCCTGTTAAGGTGAGTGTGCTAACTTAAAGTTTGCACAACAATTGTGAGTGGGGAGAAAGGGAGATAGAGGGTGAGCTTATTGTGCTGGTGATCTGGGTTGAGGGAATGAATAGGTCTCTTTCCACAGATAAATATATTTCATACTTAACCAACCTGGTATAGTGTGTGTACATGTAAGTACCCTCTGGTCTTTCTCTCCTTCCCTGTTGAGGTGAGTGTGCTAACCTGATAAAGAGAGAAAACAGGAGATGAATAGGAAGTGTGATATTTGAGTTGGGAGTGAGAGGGTTTATAAGATAAGTACCTAAAGTTTGCATGGAAATTGTAAGTAGGGAAACAGGGAGATAGAGGGTGAGCTTATTGTGCTTGTGATCTGGGTTGAGGGAATGAATAGCTAAGCAGGAGAAACAACCATATTGTATGATAGAGGAATACATCAGTTATGTAAGCTTCTTTATTTTTTTGGGTCACAGAAAAATAGAGTGAGAAATAGATTTGGTAAATGAAATGGGTGGGGTACTCATGTCTCTTTCCACAGATGGGGAAAGAGATGTGGATGTGTGGGGTGGGAGAGTATATAGGAGAATTCCCCTTATGTACTAGGCTATTTTGAGATTGTATTGCAGGTATTTGTATGCTTATATAATTCCAATTGCATATAAATATTGAGGAACTGTGTCCACAAGTGCTGAGGCAGTAGTTATCTTTCTGGCTAGGATTTACAAGCCTGGAGAGTGGCTGGTCTATGTGAGAGGCTCTGCTCAGAAACATCCAAGGTGAGTACTGCACCAAAATTCTATTGGACAAGATGTAAGAGGGAAAGAAAAACTTACAGCCTCTTCCTCTGCCTTTTTATGCGCCAGATTTACAACTGCATACACCATACTCACTGTACCATCTTTTGCCACCAGAGCTTTGACTAAGAAGTGTGACAAGTCTTGTTGTGACTTCACCAATACTTCCTTGGTTTTTCCATAAACCTGATAACCCAAAATCTGAACTTTCATGTTGAGGGTCCCTGCCATGTCCTCAACCTGAAGTATAGAACTATTTTTGCCCACATTTTCATCCACATCTAACTTGTTGGAAATTGGGAATGTTGCTCATTTGAATTGTTCAAGTATCTGGATATCATTGAATAGCATCTTGTACCCATCAATTGCAAGCTTCTTCTTCCATTTGGTCCAACAAGTCTTGCAACCAGTTCCCAAACTGTCACCAACCAATCCTTTTTGTAGTTATCAGCTTGTTGCAAGCTGCCCACAAAAACAATCTTGAAGGTGATTTTTTGCCCCAAAGCCACTGTAAAGAGTACATTTAAGGTCAGTAGCACATCCAAAAGCATAATCCTATCCAAAACAATTCACCATCAGTTGTTGTGTCTGCTGTTTCTCCAGCCATGCTACAACCACCAGTCCCCAAAATTGGATCACTCAAGGCCATCATTTGCCACTGTGGTATTGTGCATCCAGCAACCAATCCAGATTTTCTTGAAATGTTGGTCAATGTGGGATTGGCAGGGGTGCATTGTGCAACCAAGGGCTGAAGAGGTGGAATCATAGAACTAGGAAGTTGAGGGTCCCCAGCCCCCAACAAAAATTGTGGAAGGTACAGGCCACTCTCTGGTCCACCCTCTGAAAATGTAAGCTGAGGCTCACAGATGTGGAGAGTTTCCACTGGGATCTGGGACTCCTCCTCTATCCCCAAGTCATGAAGCATGTTTGGGGTTCTTGGGATGGCCAATGGGACAATCATACCCTGAAAAATGTACTCTCCTCCCTGTATACTGTGAAGTGCACTGTATCCAGTTTGGTCACCACTCATGACTAAAAGAAGCACAGGTCAGTTTCTCCTGAACCATTAAATGTCAATTGGCATGGTTTTACTCACCTCCAGCCATCCTGCAGGCCAGACCCCAAGTGTTGATTTAGAAAAATAGAGCCCTTGTGTTTCACTGGCCTGGTCATCTCAATAAATGAGAAATAAGTTATACCAACACCACAATCCCTCCCCCCCCCAAAAAAAACCCCAAAAAATTGACATTTTGAGACTTGGTGCTGACACCACCTGTTGACTGATGGTGCCAAGAATCTGGACAGCGTTGTGGAACTCCAACAGAGCTGGGCTGTTGGCAGAACTTGGAAGGGAAGAAAGACCACAACAGAAATAACAAAATGCTCAATTTCTCGAGTATTGAGGGTCAATCACTGTACAAAATGCCTTCACAATTA
>KI567124.1:0-11156 GCA_000500245.1 Cronartium ribicola 11-2
GTCCTTTGAACAGGATTGCCTTGCAATATGATAAGAGAAAAGGAATAGTGAACTCTCACCTTATCAGGATCTGGTGAACACTACACTATTGAGCAGATAGCCTATTTATAGGTTAATCCTCAATTTTGTGTATTTTTTGTTCAATGTAGGTGGTGGTGGTAAAGGTTAGGGAAGAGGGGTTCAATCTTGAGCAGGGTTGAAGGGTTTATATACTCTGGGATTGGTTGGTTCCTTCTAATCAAGGATAATACTTGCACATATGCTACTATACAGTACTACTATCATTACAAGTGTTATGGGCTTCTTTTAATACTTAAGTATATAGCTCTTGATACTGAGCTTGAGGTGTAATTACTTACTATTACCCTGTAGTACATGTGATAATGTTACATTTTACACATGTGTAAGGGGTCTGTGACAGGCTGTGGGACTGTTGTGCAGTCCTCAAGGCTGACATAGACCTCAGTGACTTGTGAAAAACTTACATGGACCTTGAATGAAGAGAAAACAAAAGTCTTATTGCTAAAAGGCAGAGAAAACTATACACATTATCATATATAAAAATATGCACATTTTTTTTTAAAAAGAAAAACACATTTTTGTTCATACATTGTCCCTGAAAGCCCAGTGGTGGGCCCATGAGCCAGCATAAGCTCATCCTTCTTGGCCATAAACTCCTCCTCAGTTAGAAGAGCAAAGGCAGTTTTGGCCTTGAGGTCTTCAAATTTATTCTCATTGTTGAACTATTCTAAACCACACTTGCAGATGAGCAGATGATAACTAGAACAGCTTTAAGAAGTTGGGGAAATTTGGAATGCAATACAAAGGCAGGATTTGAAAAAGAACTGATGCATAATGGTAGTAAGAATTGCATGGTTTAATTTTGTGGGATTGAAGTGTGTCATCAAAGGCAACCCAGTTTTTTTCCAATGAGCCACCCAAGTGTGCTGCATAATGAACAGCAAAGTATTTCTGAAATGTCAGTTGATGGATTATTAGCAATTTGTTGAAGAAGCAAGGATGTAGTCAAATCACAGGAACTCACCAGGAACATGAGCCCCATTTCAACTTCTTCAGGAATAAATTTCAAGATGTCCATTCTTAGCACACCCTTCTTCTGTGGGTAGTTAATTGCACAGAACTTGAAAAGTTAAAGAACGTTGATGTTAAATGGGTTGACAGTTTGGTACACAAAACCTGTGAAGAGAGAATTAGTGAGTAGTTGGCAAGTGTTTTTGGCAAGAAGGAAGTGTGGGATAGTTACCAGAGGTATAGGTAGATTTTATCTACAGAGCATCTGGGGTACAGGAAGGTAGTGTCAGGTGAGGTTTGGTGTTTTGGTAGCAGGTATAGTACAGTGGAAATTTGGGAAGTCAGTGAAGGGTTGGTTGTATGGTTATATGAGTGGTATGGTTGGACTCATAGAAGGAGGTTTTCATAGGTAGATTTTTATTTGTTTGGGTATGCAATTTTAAATATATGGGACTCTGAAATCATCCCAAACAGAGTTATGGCTTTGGAATCTTATCAAACATTGTAGAGGAACAGTCCATCTTTTGATGAACCAAAAATCAAAGAGTTTGGGGAAAAATTGCAAAGGTTACACTGCCAAAAGAGAAATGTTTTCTGGACAGAAAACAAAAATGATGATACACAAAAAATGGTAAAAGTCAGGAAGAGAGCAAAAAGTACCAAAAAAATATGCATCTTGTTCCCCAGTCCTGGACCCTCAATCTGAGTATTTTTTTCATTTCTTTACAGTGAATATTGGCTGATGTACTAAGAATAAACATTTCACACCAATTAGATCACCGACTGTAACATGTGCCTTGATATGCGGCCTAGAAACTGAGCTTTGGCCCTCAGCTGTCAAGGCATCATTTTTAATTCTTCAAATACTTGTAACTTTTGAAAGATTGCTCCAAACCCTTTTTTTCTTGGTGCATTAGTAAGCGGGTGTTTCCTTCTACAACATTTCTTAAGGTGGTAAAGCTTGAACTTTCCAAACAAGGGTATTGTTGACTACACAAGTTTGGAACCATAGCCCTCTAACATCTTCAATAGCCTAGCTACAGATAGAGTGTGTTAACAAAACCTGTGGAGAAAGAGTCCAGCTTTTCAACAAACTAAAAATTGAGGTTTTTGGAGAAGAAGAGCAAGATTTATGAGTGTTTTATTAATTCAAACTGATGCTTTGACAGTTCAGGGCAAATTCAGAATCAGGGAGTTTCTTACAGTTGGTATTTCAGTGGTCTAAAAGGATTATCCTTAGTACATCAACCAACATACACCCTAAATTTGGGGAAAAAAAAACTCCAATTGATGGTCCAGCATTGGGGAAAAGAATAGGTATCCTTTGATCTTTTTTTCTTTTTTTTCAAAATGGATTCTACACACCTTTGTGTATGATTTACGGTGTACAAATATGGATTCTGGAAAAGTCTAGAAACTTTTCCAGAATTCCAGAAAGGCCACCTCCAGCATAGTTGCATTTCATTTGGACATGTGATGCTGTGTCACATGCTCAGATGAAATGCAACTATGTTGGAGGTGGGCAGAACAACTTGGGGAATTCTGAACTTTCTGCAACAACCAGAGTTCAGTAGAAAGGGCATCGGACTCCCAGAAAATAAGGAGTCCAAAACCCCACTGAAACCAGAGTTTCTGGATTTTTACATAATCCATATTTGTACACCATGATTGTTTTTGTCTTCTGGACTGAAAATCTTGATTTTCTTGTGGTGATAGGGCCTTTTGGAGGTCCTGATCTGTTACCTCATCACTTACCCAGGGAATACAAGAAACATACTGAGAAAGGGGTAGACTTTCAAAGTTTATGCTTTCATCAGAAAAGTAAGCCAAATTTTTGTGAATTTATCCTGACCACAGCAGAGGAGTTATGTAGGGCTTTCCAGGGTCCTATGGTTTTGTTGGATTTCAATCGCACTACAGGAGGTTCATGACCAAAAGAAAACTCTGAAGGTGCCAGGGTTCAATTCCCTGACTTGAATCAATCATAAAAAATCAGTCAACTTACATTAGAGTATCCCCAGTGGTGTTCCTCTCTTGCTAAATTTAGGGGTCAGCACTCAAATTTTACCAAAAAACATGTGCAATAGCAGCCCCTATTGCTAAATAATCTAAGGGCTTCCTCCAAATATGGTGAGATAGAGGCAAGCAGAAAATCCACCCACTTACCCTACTCCATACCCACAACATATGTACACACCTAAAAGCATGTTTAACATGATTGGTCCACACCTCAAAGTAGTGTAACCATCACTCATCACCCATACCTGTCCAGGGAAGGGGGTCAAACCATTGCACCCCCACTGCCATTGTAGTTTCCTTGCATTCTGTCCTGCAAGGAATTCTTGCAGGAAGAATGCAAGGCTTCTGTCAGGGTAACCTACATGCTGTGGCTGGTTGCCTTGGTGAAAACCTTGCATTCTACCTGTGAGAATACCTTGCAGGACATCATGTGAGGCAAATATGATGGAAGTGCCTGCTTTGGAGGACCTCTCAAATTCAAGAGTTAGTGATAGAGGTCTGGATTTGAGGGCCACCACTACGGATGCTCCCAGTCTGAGAGACACTTGCTACAGCTTATAATGACCTCACAAATCACTATGTTCTCCACTCTGTTGCAATAGGTTTTCAGCTGTTTCCATGTTTCTGGATTTTGCTTGGAAGGTAACTCAACAAGGAAACTCAGGTATTAATAAGCTCAACACATGCAGATCCTTCCCAATGCTTGGTTAATATGTGACCTTGAGGCTCCTTGAGGAGACATATCCGTATCGTTTTATTTACAGTACTTAGTCAAGTTTGGCCGGGACTGTCGAGGACACTGTGAGGCTGCGGGCTGCGGACCCACCTCCCTTTTCACAAAATTTCAGGCCTCGGTCCCACTCCGCCGGGGGCCTCACTCACAGCATTCCGCACTCTCAAGACCTCAGCGTATTCATCTCGCCAGTCAACGTAACAAACCTGATCAGATTCACGGATACAAAATGTCACAGTACCACCATCCTGCGCCTGAAGCGATCGAACGACAGTACTACTCAGACGAGGAGGATGACTTCTATGAGCAAGGGGTTGAGTCCTCAGCCAGTTCTCTGATGTGTGTGTGGTGGTGCTGATCGGTTTGGTGAATCCCATCGTTTGATCAGGTTGGAGATGTTCAGATTCCTCTCGGAATGCGTCAAGAGGGTTATGGCGAAGGCTACAACGGTAAGCAAATTGTAATTCGATTGCTCACATGAGAGGCTCATTTTAAATAATGTTATCGTCGCTCGACTTGTAGATCAATTCATTCAACAGCAACAACAGCAATTCTTGCTTGCTCAAGCCGCTGCTATGGCTCAACAACAGGTACACGAAGCTGCTATGGCTCTTGCCTCTGTACCCGAGCCGGTTCGCAAAGTGAGTCGGAGCGAAAGACCTGGATTTTTTTAGCGCGTTGAGGACATGATCGATGGCTTACTAGTCGCACGTACCCTTTTTCAGTATGTGAACTATCTCCACAACACCTTGCTCTCTGCCAACCCCAACGAGATCTTGGCAGCCTATGAAGGAGGCTGGAATCGGCTCACGGAGAAGTTTTACCAAAAGGCTGAATGGCCTGAAGCTGAGATCATTGCACCTCTGGTCAACAACGGTGAGTTGCAGATCTAAAAGAAGCTTTTTTGTAAGTTACCCTACTGACCTCCATGTGTGTCTTAGATGAGGTCTTCTTGCTGTTCTACAAAGAGCTATATTATCGACACGTTTACTCGCGCCTTCAACCCGATATTGATGACAGGTTCCACTCCTACGAGAATTATTGCTCAATCTTCAACTACATTCTCAATTCTGAAGGCCCAGTTCCACTCGACTTGCCTGTACAATGGCTGTGGGATATCATCGATGAGTTCATCTACCAGTTCGCGTCTTTCACCACTTGGAAGGGCCGGATGGGAAAAAAATCTGAGGAGGAGATTCAACTGATCGCGGAAAACCCACAGGTTTGTACAGTGACTTTAAACATTATAAACCACCCCATTCAGCCATCTCAGGAAACCTGTTCCACCTTATTTTTTAGGTCTGGTCCTGCTACAGTGTCCTCAACGTCCTCTACTCGCTCATCACAAAATCTAAGATTCAAGAACAGTTGTTAGCGACCAAGAAAGGCGAAGATCCTGAGTGAGTCACGCTCACCTTTTCTTGTTGCTTTCATACCCTCTGACTTGAGCTTTTCTCAGTGAGGTTGGCGGTGAATGGGGATCACGCCCGCTGTATCGAATGCTTGGTTACTTCTCGATTGTCGGCCTTCTGCGCGTGCATGTCCTACTGGGGGATTACACTCTTGCGCTCAAGATGATGGACGATATTGAGTTGAACAAGAAGGCGCTCTATACTCGTGTCAATGCTGCACATGTCACCGTCTACTACTATGTCGCCTTCAGCTACATCATGCTGCGACGCTATCCGGACGCGATCCGCGCCTTGACGCATATCTTGTATTTCCTTCAGAGACTCAAAGGCTACCACACCCGAGGTTACCAATTCGACGCTGTAAGTGATCGAAATGCTTGTCTTTGGCCTTATGACCATAAACCAACTCTTCTTTTTCTTTCTTTCTCTCCTCAGATCAACAAGCAAGGCGATCGGATGTATGCCCTCTTGGCGATGTGCCAAGCTCTAAACCCAAGTAAGATTGATGAGAGCATCGCTGCGACGATGCGAGAGAAGTACTCGGAGCAATATGGAAAGATGATCAGGGGCGGGGAAGCTTGCCTGACGGCGTTTGAAGAACTTTTTACCTTTGCTTCACCCAAGTTCTTATCACTTTCATCACCACCCTACGATCGACCCGAGCTCTTGCCGCAGTACGTCGCCAGTAGTAGTCCGAGTGAAAGCCCCTCGGTTCACCATCTCAATATTTTCTTGGCCGAGATCAAGACCCAGCTCCCGGCGCCTAGCCTGCGTAGCTTCTTGAAGCTTTACACCACACTCGGGGTCAACAAACTTGCTGGGTTTTTAGGTGTCGATGAAGAGGAAGTCTTGGAAAGCTTGATGGTTCTCAAAGGTTCTATGCGAAGCATCAGGCATTCTGATGGCGATGGGGGTTTATTGGAAGGAAAGGAAGTAGCGCTAGGCGATCTTGATTTTGCGATCGATGATGTCAGTTCACATTCCTCACCTTGACGTCCATATCTTGTCTTCCTATCACTGATCCCTCGTCATTCTTTCCATCGCGCAACAACCTGATCAGGATATTGTCGAGATTGCTGAAACCAAGCCCGGCCGGAGGTTCAATGAATACTTTATCAGACACGGCGAGAAGGCGCGTGTGATGCTCGAACAACTTCAATCCCGTCCTCTACCAATTGTCAACAAACCGACAACCGCACCCGCAGCCATGACCGCCAGTGTGAGTGGACCAGATGCTTCAGTTCAAGATAAGAAACCAGTCTGGGCCGCTAGCAGTCAACGAGCAGTTACCATCAAAGCTTAATGCTCAAGTTTGTTCCAAATCAATAAATGTAAGTTTCACGAAAATTGAAATATGAAGTTCCTGATTGAATATTGTACGATCATGCTTGATCCGCATATGCGTAAAGAGACCAATCCAATTGGTGCCCTTTTGTCCTTAATCTTTTTTCAGAGACATGTAACGGCTTGCAAGGATTAAAAACAAACCTAATGATGAAGGAAATTAGTCATCAACCCCAATTGTGAGACCTTTCCAGCCCACATTTCTTCTTAGCGTATATAAGTGCGATATAGCTACAGACACAATAAACCTTTAAAATCGGTCCTCTTGAGAAGTTCCCCATCAATATAAGACCACTCCTCCACAATTTTGATTGTGGAACGTAAAATGTTACAAGGCTTGAGCCTAAAGGTGTCCTGGTCCTAGGCTGAAGTTTACTTATCATACTTGTAAAAAAATATAGTATGATACATGCCCCGTATCTTTTCAATCCTTATTGTAGGGACAGGGGGACAAGAAACAAGAAGCTGTAATAGTTTATTTATTTAGAAAATGACCATGAATAATCCTGTTACCGTATCGATACCCTACCCATGGAAATGGACGACTCTTGAGCTTAGGGAACGGACCGGGTTGGTTTGACGCGAGTTCTCAAGTACCGTACGGTTACAGTAATGTGCTGTATGGAGGAGGTTTAATGTCGGACCACTCGATCGTTGACATCAACCACTTTTCAAAATTCTCAAGTTCAAGAATATCGTGACCTCTCGAAAAAAGTCAAGTGGAACTTTATGGACTTTATGACTTACCTCCGAATTTCCCTCTTGTTGATCGTCAACTCAAGCCCATCTGCCGTCTTCTGCTTCGATTTTTATCACAAGAAGTTCAAATCTGAAGGTCTGATTGAGTATGATCGCCTTGGACTCAACTTACCTCATGGGTCAATAATTGGAATGGGTGACTCAAACGCGGATCAATTGTAAATCTCAAATTAAATCAAACCAAATTGTTTCAAGTTTAAATGCTCAACCTTTTATTCACTCAATCACTTTCTCTCAGTCAGGATTTATTCATACTCAGTGAAGACCAATTATCAATTAATCTTTACCTTTGGAATAGAGGTCAATCTCAATTTTAATCTCATCATCATACCTATCTTGACCCATTATCTTACTTACTCATCATCCATTTATATCTCTCTCTCTCCCTCATCAAATCAGACCGGTTCGAATTTACACCCGTCCAAAATAATCCAATCATCTCTCATTCATCATCTCAATTCATCATCACCAATGTCATTCTAACCGATCTGAATCATGATGGGGTCCGTTTTCAGTAAACTACCTGACTTGAATCAGCATTCGTAACTTAATTCATTCGCCTTGAATCTCTCATAGCGTCTCGATGTTTTACTCATGGGATTTAAGAACCCAAGTGGATCTTGGAATAAAGAGTTGATGATGGAAATTTGTTATGGGATTGATGGTCAAACCTTTAGTTAGTCAAATCATATCTCTATTTCCTCAAATGATTATGATCAACATTACTTCGCCTCACACTTTTTTTCCCGTCAATCGTTTTGTTTAGGTTCAGGTGTACATATACCTTCATCACTATCATCACATCCACTAGCGATTGATTCTCAAGGTTCAATGAATATTGATTTACTCGGTTTACCATCTAGTTTACCTTCAGTTTTTAAACTTTGGCGTAATAATCATGATCATCATCAAAATTCTGGTTTAAATGATACTAATCCTCCCTTTGAAATGTATGTAGTACGTCTCTTGGCAATAATGAATTGCCGCTCTAGCTGATAGGAGTTGATTTTATTTTATTTTATGTATAAATATAAAAAACAGTGTCGATATTCCATTTCGTGGTCAACTAGATTGCAAATTACCTAACCCACACAGTAGCGCATTCATCGATCTGGATGGAGATTGTTTGGCAGGTAAGTCATGTTACCAAACTAGGCTTTATAAAAGAAAATTTGTCTCAATTCCTTTTCCATATACCTTTTCAGATATCTTCTTGACTTGCGAGGATTCATCAGGTCAACAGACTTATCAAATTTGGACCAACTCTAAATCGCAAGGTTTTACTCTAGCTAGAGAAGGTGCTTTACCTAAAGCTACTAAGCAAATCACTTTTGCCGATGTAGGTACGTCTATTATTTTATTCCTTGACATCTTCTTTCTCATTTACATCCTTTCTTCCACCTATAACAAGTTCTGAGCACTCGAAACCATTTATTTCCTTTTCTTTTTCTTTTTAACAGATCGTGATGGAACAATTGATATGATCTTTGCTACATGTCCTACTACCGATCAATGTTCAATTAACGTAGCTTATAATCAACAGATCCCACTCTGTGATAATGATCCTGCCTCAACATATGGTGAATGTCGAGACCCTCAAAAATTATGTACAGCGGATCCAAACTTCAAGTTCTCATTCGAACCTGGTCAATCTGTGAGGAGTTTGCCTATTTATTTTTGGTTAATTGACTTGAACTAAAAATTCATTCTATCAAACTAATATTTAATTTCTAATTTTATCAAATTTCGTTCACTTTCACCAAATCAGACTTTTTCTAGCTTTTCAATATCAAAAATCTTTCCTGGTTATAACTTGGTTACAAGTCTATCAGCTAAAGATTTTATTGGTACATCACCTGTCTCGATCCAGACAGGTGATTTTGATCTCGATGGTTTTCCTGATCTTTTATTACTCATCACACCTTACGGTTCAGACTCAGGTTCTTCAGCTACTCCACGTTTACTAAAAAGTTTAGCTTGTACGATTTCAAGTTGTACTGAACAAGAGATTAAGGATCACCGTAGAACATTTATAGCTTCAGATGAAAAGCTTGTTAAGTCACTTAATTCAATCACTGATGCTAAGAGTGTTTTCTTCATGGATATCGATGAAGATGGAACTTTGGACTTGGTAGTACAAAGGGCAGCTGTGGGGGGTCAACCTGGTGCTCGATCGGTTACATTTCTTAAGAATAACTTTTTTAATGACGCTTTTTTCCTCAAGGCTATGGGTTCGTTTAAGATTAAGTTGAAATGATTTAGAAAGTATGGGTTAACAGGACTACTGATGAAGTTGTTTGGTTTAATTAATAGTGCTTAATGGAGCTTGTTCGACTTGGTGTCCAGCAAGAGACGGTCAACCTGAGTATCGAGTACGTCAGTTCATACCTTCTTGGATTTGTTTTCGAATGACTAAATTTTGAATTTATTCAAACCTTTTTCTATCACTTCGTGTACACAATCGCATGATTTTCAGCCTTATGGGGTTAATTATCCAGGCGGGTCTTATAAGTTCACAATTCAAGATACATATGGTACCCGTCGAGCCACAGCCGGTCCGTTCACCCCACTCACTCACTCATCCACTATCCTTCTTCTTATCATTCCAAAATTAACACATACTAATCTATAATAATCACCAACTCACAGTTGCTCAAATTGGCTTTCAAGCTTACCCATCTCCAATAACACCTTACGCTTTTGTTGGTTTGGGTAGAACCAATAATTACATTGAAAAACTTTTTGTTGGAACTACAATACATGGACCTGAACACGTTTTAGCTTTAGAAGGTTTATTACCTAACTCTCAATTGGTCGTTATCCCATATGGAAATACGCCTAGACTTTGGTCTAGACAACTTTATTTACACCCTGGTGATTGGATACCATGGGTTACAGCTACTCTGGCAATTGCTACTGCTATCTTAGCTGTCATTGTGGGAGTCTTACATGTTAATGAAAAGGTTCGCTAGTGGATCCATTTTTTTTTCTTTGCTTCTTGCGGTAGGATCTCTAACTGACCTTTGGTGTTTGTTCGTGGTGGGGGCCTATTGTAGCGCGAAGACGAGCGAGAGAGGCGTCGAAAAGCACATACAATCAAGTATTTTTCTCACTCCCTTCTCTTCGTCTCACATTTCATAACGATGCTAATTTGTAAAGAGACTGATTATTCTATTTTGTTTTTGTTTTTGCGGTGATCTCCTTCTTTCTCTTTCCCCAGTTTTGATGCACTTTAGAGTTCTCAGTCGGTCTCTTTAATAGCATCGCAAGGTCCTTTATGGAAAGAACCAGATGTGGATCGATCAACCGCTTCTTTTGCGATGAAGGGATCGTCACAGTTTTGTCATCTGCTCAGCGCGGGTCGGGAGGAACAGGTAGAGCTCAGTGGGATTGGTTTTTATTTTTTTATTTTTTTGATATGTATGTGTGTGTATATGTGTGATCGTTATTTCGGGCCTTAATTTTTTTTTTTGTACTTTTTTGTAATGGTTTCTTTCTACGACAAACATGAAGACGCAGGCATGTCTATGGTTTAAGGTTGTATGTTTTTTAAAAATCAAAAAAAAAAAATGGGATGAAGATCATTCGAATTAATTCAAAATTTCAGGGCTGAATTGAGGGTTTTTTTTTCAAAGTGAATACATAATAGATAGCTCAAAGTTTGATCTAATTTCTTGAGTCATAGGAAATTAATTCACATCCATCAATTATTAATTTGAATTTTTAGAATAGAGAACAATTTAGCTTTGCTTTCCTCAGAGTGGTGTGATAAGATAGCAAGCAAAACAAGAGAGAACGAACCTCATGAAAAATGACAAAAAACCCAGAACGTTTTTTAGTTGGCCATACAAAAAAAA
>KI567126.1:0-22162 GCA_000500245.1 Cronartium ribicola 11-2
CTTGTCAGTGACTCTAAACAGAATAATAATCTCACCTTTCCTCTTTGGGATCCTCCATGTGCATCCCAGGTGAGTCTTAGCTTCTCTTTAATGTCCCTATCCTCTTCCTCTTGTCAGTGACTCTAAACAGAATAATAATCTCACCTTTCCTCTTTGGGATCCTCCATGTGCATCCCGGCCTGTTCATCATCGCACTACTGTGAAAAGACTTGAGAGTCTGAGGAGTACTTTCTCTTGACAAGAGTTGACTTGGTACGAGCAGGTAAGTATGAGCTGTGAGCAGGTAGAGAACTTAGGATGAGAGAATGGCTCAACAATATGACTGACCTGCAGACATGCAGGGATCAGACAGATGAAAGATGATAAAGATGAGGTTCTGATTCTCTATTCAATGAGTAGATCAAGAGAGAAAAACACTACACAATTCACTACTACAAATACTGAAATCACACCTGGTACGAGCAGGTCAATATGATCTCTGAGCAGGTAGAGAACTGAGGATGAGACAATGGCTCAACAATATGACTAACCTGCAGATGTGCAGGGATCAGACAGCTAAAAGATGATAAAGCTGAGGTCTAAGAAGAAATAGTCAGGACTGCTAATGTGATATATGAACTTGAACAGAGATATTGACTCACTCTGATTCTCTATTTGATGAGTAGATGAAGGTAATCAGAGTGGTGGCAGTGTTTCCCTTATAGGTGAGCAGAGCTTTCCCCAATCTTACATCTCACTGAAAGAGAAAAAAATGAAAAATAAATAAAAATAAATAAAAAATAAAAAATTCACAATCACACTTTTGAATCCACTGTCCCGTCATTTTATTGATTAATTCTCCACCTCTGTTACAATCCTGATTTGTCTGTCTGTGAATTTCTCCTGCTCTTTTCATTCTTGAATTCCCAAACTTTGTTACTTTCATCTCTTCAGTATTGTACAAAAGCATGAAGAGATTGAGTAAATATTATTGAGTGAATATCATCCTAAAGAATTTTTTTAGTACTAATGTATCTTAAAATGAGTCACACCACATCAAAGGGAGCCATGTTCCATCAGATCAACTAACACCATTGACCTGAGGGAACATGTATTCATTTGACTTTCTCACAGGATCAGTTGAGAGTGAAAAAAGGCCATTTGGCTTGTTGAATTGTAAATGAGTCATTGAAGTTATTCTAAGCTGACCTATGATAAGATGAGTTGATCAAGTAGTCCTCCCACATCATATCTCCTAAAAGCTCACGCTTATTCTTGCCTGCCTGTCACTCACGTCAGGTGGTGTTGTAATGATGATGAGGCTCTTCAGCAAAGACTGCTTGATCCTGGCAACGCTGTTCAAGCTTGGATTCATTATCAAATAGATCTGAGCTGCTCTTGATCTGGATGATGTTGTGCAGACAACATAGTGAGATTATGAGTGAGATTTGAGAGTCAAGTGGGAGGGGAGGCATGACTTTAGGAATCAGAAATCAATTTTTCAGTAAGCCAAAAATCCTCTTGATAACAGTTTGAAGGCTCAAATATTGGTAATTGAAAAGCTCCTTTGCAGTCATTGGGGTTTGGCCGGAGGCTACCCATTCATGCAGATGGTATTGCACTCTGTGATGAGGTTGCAAAATCTTTTCTGTGTTTGCATAACCAGCATCAACCAGGTAAAACCGACCTATAGGTACCAAATGGACTGTATCATCAGTATCCAATCAAATTGGCATTGATGCAAAGAAAACTGACCATTTGGTACATAGAAGTTTCCCATTCAAAGCACATCCAGAAGCACCACTGAATCGTGCCAAGAGCCTTCATATCCAGCCAGAAAAAAAGTGAACAGCATGTCAAAAGAGCACCCAGCCAGAAATTTCTGGCTGAGAGTACCTTTTTGGTATTGATGAGTGGGCTGAAGATTTTGTGGGACAATTGCGGGAATATGGGTACCGTCAATTGTGCCAATACAGCCCACAAAGCAGGGGCTAAAGCAAGGATCATCAGTGATCTTGTCCAGGCAGGGAGCGCTCAAGCCTGGTTGAACAATCCAGTTGTCTGCTATTGCCTCGACTGCTTGCACTTTATTGAAGTAACAGCTGATGGTTTCACCGGAGTGCTGGAATCATTCACCACTGAGCTGATTGGAAGCCAAGTTGTCCACCACAAAGAGGAAGAGCATAACTTGCTCCTCGAGTGAAACCCAGTTGGTTGCTTTGAGATGAGGTTTGAGAAGGTTGACCAGCGCTCTGAAAGTGGGATTATCCATCTGGCAAAGTTCCAGAAATTGTACCGGCAAACTGTCCAGGACTTCTTGGATGTATGCTGCTCCTTGAAGATCTGAATCTTGGCAAGGAATTTTCTCAAGGGTGGCATTTTCCAGGATTCTTTGACCTGCTTCAATTGAAATTTGAAGCAAGTCCAGTACCGGCGGAGGAGTTTGGACTTTGTCCAAGTCAAATGATGAATTGGACTTGCTTGAATCAGACATGTTGAAAATTGTTGGTTTGATGGTAGGAAGAGAGGGATTGGAGCTGGCCGGGGTGTGTCTGTAAGGTAACTGGGGACTTGTTATTTTTTTGTGATTTCAAAAAGCAACTTCAGAGTTGGTCCTCCAAACAAACCAACTGGGATTTAGAGTTAATTTAGGTTGCTTCTCTGGATTTTACCCGAATCAACCCCGAATTTGGGCAGAATGTTCCCCCTCATCCTTCTCAAACCCATCACCATACCATCAGATTTCCGATTCAGAAAGTTTGACAAGCTCTGATAATGATGAGTATTATCTCGATGAGTGGGAGTTGATAAGGATTGAAAAGGATTGAGAAGGGTCGAGACGTAGTCGAAGATGGGTTGAGGGTGATAGTAGAGGTGAAAAGGGTTCAAAACCACATAACAAAACCCCAAAAGAATTCGATAAAAGCTCTTTCTCAGAAAAAAAAAAAACCCCCAAAAAAATCACATCCTTTCGTGGTTTTTGTAGGCGATTAAAATGTGGTTTGACCCAGGTGCTTATGCTCCCAAACGTATATTAAACAACGCAGTTTTATCGCATAAAGACCTCGGTCAGAAGGTGATAGTACCATGGTCGAATCCGTTGCCAAATGGACTCTTATCAAAGACGTATTGGATGAAAAGATCGAGGAAAGGCAATGTGAGAGAAAACCTAACTAGCTCCCTCCAAGCGAGGCGAGCTCGCCCGCCAGAATGATTTATACTTAACACACCTCTGACGACTGTGAGCCCGCGCTTATAGCCTGCAAAAGCACTGATTTCGAGCTCACCTCGCCCAGAAGGACTTAGTTAGGTTTACAATGGGAGTGGATACAAAAGATGAATTACAAGTTCAACTCGTCCTCGAGACTGTTCTTCATAAAGAAAAATGATGATTGTTCCCACCCCGAAATCAAACCTGCTTCAACTCACCAAGGCCTTTGTTTGTGTTCTGTCTTCTGAGAGTATGATGAGTAGATTACATGAACTCTCGCAATCGTACCATTATATGTTTGTACACCAAAAAAAAATTATTGAAACAAATGAAAAGAAGCTAATCTTTTGTACAATTTAATCTCTGGCCCAATGAGAGTGAGAGTAAAACTAAGAATCTAAAATCCAGCCAAGCTCAACCAGAGTCCCTTATCAGCAGTTCCCAAGCCCGTCTTTGCATCTGCTCCACTTTGAATCCCTACCACTTCATCCCAAAACTTCTTCGAATGATCTCCGTAATCTGCGCGCATCATTATGAATGGTCTCAATAGCTTTGAGTCAATCCGACCGAGCATGGATTCAGTCAGATATGACTTTAGGATCGAGGGCTGAACAACAAAAATATTTCCGAGCTCGCGAATCATTTCGAAGCGGTCGTTGAGAGCTGGGATGTTGAAGCGGGCGATCGTGTCTTGGTACATCGCCAGATCTCTGTATTCCCGAGGTAATGAGCGAGAGGTTTTGAAAAAAAGACGACGGGTGAGAGGGAGTTGCTTACTTGGTTAACATCAGACCCCCAATAGCGCTTACGGGAAATTTCTTCAAATGCTCCAAGAGTAGACTACAATATATATGAACCCAAGTATATCAGAACGTGCAGAAAAGGCATTGGTAGCGGTGGCGAACTTTTGAGGAGTGGGAAGACAGAAATCACCTATGGAAGATCACCCCGACCTCGGTCAGGAAGCCTTCGGCGTTTTTACCGCTCATGGATTGAGTAATTGTCTCGCGAGCCACGTTGAGAAACTCGCTACAGGCCACACAGGGCTCGGTATGGATCCGTGTGAATTCCAACTCGTCATTCTTGGGCTTAAAGTCAAGTTTTTTTTGTTTGCTCAGGCTGGCGCTTAACCAAGTCACAATGCCTATTGAAAAATGCACACATGATCCTTTCATCAGCACGCCATAAGTCAGAGGAGTGAGTTGGAGCTTACATTCTAGACATTTCTGGGCCACTGAGTTCACCTTGCCTTCGATACGGACAAGGATGTGATTGTTGAATATGGACATTTCCCGCCGCACTGTCACACTTGCGGCTGCGAGGGGAACGATGGCGGTGGTGACATACCTCTGCCAAAGATGCATCGACATATCGGCTGTTTTGATGACAGTGACGGGTTTAAGATCGGGCTCGAGCTTGGGATCGTGTGTGACAAATTGGGCCAAAGAGCTCTCTAACGCAGTCTCGACGTACGCTTTGCAATAGCTGTCAGCCAAGGTCTTGAGCAAAGTAAAGACGTTCTTGGGGCTGGATTGATCTCGAAATGTTTCATCAGTCTTTTGAAATAAACCCAACTAGGCCTTGTTTTGTTTTTTAAAAAAAAACGACGCACACTTCGCTAGATGGTGTCAATTCAATCATTCGACCAACTGCCTCTGCATGCCACATCAACAGCTTCTCGGCAACGTCCAGAGACAAGTCACCGTCACCTTCTTCAACCGCATCTTCTGCCTCAGGGTCGATTACCTGTGAACTGTCCGGATCGGCATCGGGAGTGGCGGNAAGCCACTGAGCTTGAGGAGTGACTTCAGGCCGGTCTGAGCGCCTGTAGCTCCTAATGTGGATGAGCTAGCCGCTGGTTGAGCAGCGGTGTTGGTCAGCTGGTTGACCATTCGATCAAAGATGGTGTTTGTCGGCTTGGTCTTGTTGATCGTGCGCTAATTAATCGTAATAAACCACTCTTTAGAATCTGAAACACATCATATCTGCCACCCCAAGACATACGTACATGCCACCGAGCATACTTGAGCAGATAGCTCGCGTAAAGTTCCGTCAAGCTCTTGCTCTCGCACTCTAGATAATGGTTATTGTCAAGATGTTGACTGAAAAATTCGTCCAGCTGTTGGTCCAACATGCTTGAGATCGCTGCCACGCCAACACCACCGGGGACAACACCAGAGCTTTTCGATGGTTTCTTGGCCACCGCGTCCTCGTCTTCATTTGATGGGTCATTGGCCATTGCATAGCTCTCAAACGAACTTGCGGCTACGCCCGAGGCCGAGCGGAAGAAGTCGTGCGCCTTTAGATCATTCACTAATTGGGCCGTACTTGAACGAGCCAGCGCAAGAACGCGCAGAAAGACGAGCGTGCTACTACCCTGGGCTGCGCTGATGAGTTTCTCAATGTGTGTTTGAATGACTTGAGCAAAGACCCGTTGCAAAAAGACTTGCATGACCACCGCCGGTTGCGGGAACACAGCTTCGATGATCTGCGCTTCTTGTGAAATCTGATGGCGGATGTCAGAGTAGAGCTCCGCTAGTTCAGGCTCAGACTTCGGTGCCGGCTTATTTGGGTCTGCCAAAGCATCCCACATCGGTGTCTCGGTGATGCTCGGAGGGGCCTCGATGCGTTCGCGAGAGATGAAAAAGTCGTGCTGATTGACATAGATCTGGATACATGAATGTCCACCGTTAAAGTCCAGGAGTGTTCGGGCACAGTGCTAAGGGACCCGATCAAGATAGTATGGCATAGCATGAGATCAGTGACATTTAGTGCGAAGGCATGGGTGACCAAAGATCGGATTAAAGCACTCAACCGCCATGGCCTTTGGTTCACCTTTCAGATAAGCCTTTTCGAATAACCGGAGCATGTCCTTCTCGAATCTTTCGGCGTACTTCTCGATCGTCGCTCGGGTTTCTTCTCCGGCCTCTACCCCCTCCACTTCCTTTGCAACCGCGAGCAATCTCCGAATCACCAACGCCACAGTTGCTCTACCGTGTTTACCTTCCTTTCTGAGAGCTTCGAGACGCGTTGTGTCACCTCGAGCGAATTCGTTGTAGTAGAGAATGATATCGTGGGCGTCAGAAGCGCGTGAGCGAACGCGATCGATTGCCTCCAACTGTTCGCCTGTTATTTCCACCAGAGTTATTGTGATCAGAGATACAGGGTATGGGAATTCGGTGATCGTTCCGGTGAGTCACTGACCTATCCGAATAGCTGTCTTTCCCACCTCAGTTATCTTAGCGTCTAATCCCGAAAATTGACGACTGACACTCTTGATACCATATGGAAGCTGTGAGCTGGAAAAACCATAACAAAAAGCGAAGCCTTTTGGTTCAATTGAATAGAAGCAGTGCTGACCTCAAGCCCATTCTTGAAGTCATCGACTTTGGTACGATACTGCTTCTCTTTCTGTAGCACTTCTCTTTCAGACGTTTTGATTTGTTGCGCCACCTGGCGTCGCAAAGGGATCAAGGCTTGAACAGCGCTTTCCAAAGTTTCGATGAACGGGTCCGGGTTGAAAGCTACCAAAGAATCATGAAAGATGAAGAGTCAGGATCGGGGTCTTGAAGTTCGCAGATCGATCGAGCCGGAAGTTTTTGCCTTTGGTTACCTTTTCCGCTCTGTTTGTCCTGTTTGATGAGACCTTCGGTAAGACCGGCTAACAGAGACGCTACGTTGAAGGAAGGTTGTTCGAAGGTTTCGAGCGCAAGTGATGGGCCTGCGCCGCCGTCTTGCAGAGTCTCAGACATGGTTAGCTAAACGAGATTTGAGGATGAATTGTTGGTTGACTGCTGTTGAGTGTTCGAGCCTGATTGAATTGATATACTCTGTGCTTGTTCACTTCAACGCATGGAGCAGGTAGGGGCGTAGTGTGCAGGCATAGGTGGATGACAACTGAAAAAGTCGGAGCGGTGGTGCAAATCCGATGTTGTGCGAGATATACTTAATTCAAGTTTACGCAGCGCAGGATGAAACTAAAACACCAAATCATGAACTCATCTTACTCTCCATTCAACTCACTGATTCAACCTGATTAAGATGCAGTCACACTGGACTATTCAAGCTGAAACTTAGATCTGCTGGTGTAGGTGAAGCAAATAAAGAAATTCATCTTGACTCACAACAAAAGCCTGTACATGTTGTAAATTTGGAATTGCTTGTGGGACTCAGTCTTTGGACAGCTCTTGAGGTGGTCTTGGGAATGTAGACAAAAGGATTTTTTGGAGCTACCCACTCCTAGAAATTTGACCATGAAAAATGCTTTCTACATTCAAAGTGGCTTGGAATGCAACTTTCTGATTTGTTTTCAAGTTAAAAAAGAACCTTTGAAAGATGGTATTCAATTCAAGATCAGACACAAGCTTCCAATACATCTTTGTTGGTATTGAATCCTATATCAATTTGATTTCTACAAACACATTGTTGTGACCTGTTGATGAATGAACTATGAAAAAATCATCATAACTCACAGCCAACACATTTGCCTGGGGTGAGGTATGCAAAGTATCAGGCAAGGTGATCTACCTGCCTTAGATGAATTTTCAGTTTTCCAAATAACTTTCAGATGATTGAATACCAACATCAACTGAGGGGATCAGCCAAAGTGAATTAACTGTGACATAATCCAAACATATCATCATTGGCAGATGACTGCCTTGTTGTTCATCAACCATAAAAAAAATTCTGAACCTCAATCATGAGATTCCCGATTTCTAATTGTCCACAAATATGGGAGATAATGTGCAAGGAAATTGTTACTAGCTACTATGACCATTATAGTCAAAACTGGTCATAACAAAAAAAAATCAAGAGCTTTACTCCTTTTAAAGCTATAATCTTGCACTCACAATCAATGCCACAAGTAAGCATGACAGACTTGAGTGTCTGATTGAGTAATTCTTCAAGTACATGACATGTAAGAGTTGTGGCCCCACAATGAGGATTAAAAGATAATCTATTTAGCCACATAAATGATCACAAATGGTCAGATTTTGATTTGTCTTTCACACATCAAAAAGATGGAGACAATTGCCTGTGAGGTGTGTCCCCCCAAAAACAGGGAAATCTGAGCTTCTTTGAATTATCACTATGATCAGCCTACCAGGCCTTGTATCATGGACCTTTCAATACCCTTTAATACTCAAGATGAGCCTTTAACCCCTGTACAATGCTTGCCTCAATCACTCAACCTTTCCTATGATATCCTGCATCCCAATCACAATGGCCTGATATGACTGCGTTTTCTTGGATAATCTGCTATACCTTGTGGTAAACCAGACTCAATGGGTTTTTTCAAAAAAAAAATGTGAACCAAAGCACAACAGCTGATATCCATGAATTGGTGTTTTGGGCGGGGTTTATATGCGCACTTTTTTCAGAAAAAAAGTACTTTTTCCGGGTTTTTTTGGCGGACAAATACAGAATCTACGTATAATTTCTGTACAGTACTGGACTGTCCACAGCGGATTGACTGTCTAAGAAAAGTGACCTTTGAGCCACTGTTACAGTAAATTGTACATATCAAATGTGCACAAAGTTGGGACGTAATCAACTTTCTGAACCTTAAGATTAAGACTGGTATTATTTTTGTACCTCATATAGCACAAACACCAAAAGTGTGTGATGATACACATAAAAAACTTCAGTAAAACTGTCCACATTTAGACAGAGTCTAGCCCCAAATGTGAACAGTCTTATAATATCATATGGGTAAAACTATTCAAAGTTGACTTACATGGGGCATTCCAAAACTCTTCTGCTTCTGACTACAAGATCTTGCTTTGATCTTGGATTCTCATTCTTTTGAGTTCTCTCTGAATCAAGCTTGATTCACCCAGGCATGAAAAGTTGGCTTGAGCTTCAACTGTTCTGGGCCAGTTAAGCTCAGTTGTTAAACCAGGTGGTAAGTGAATATGACTGACAAACCTGTGGGGCAGGCCAGGTATTGTCTGGATTCCAAGGGGACGCATGGCTAGAAACACCACACACTGACTGGGATTGTCTCATACCCCGAGAAACAAAGGAGTAGTATAATACATACTAACGGGAGCTAGGCCCCCTGGGAAGCAACCCGGGGAGACATCCTGTCATGGGGTCAAGTTCTCCCATTGTGTGTACAGAAGTTTGAAGCTTAAGATAGACGGATAAAATGTAGGGAGCATTTCTGGCATGATGTCTAGCTGCAGATGGCAGACAAGCCAAGCACGCTGTCACGGACAAGAGCTCGAAGGGAGGTCCAACTCGGAGCTCAAGCGACAAGACATGACCTTGGCTGTGAAATCGATTTTGATAAGGAGCCGCACTCTTGCAGAGACCATAGCCAAGCCCTACATTACATTGGCTAGCTTTATATTCTCGAAGAGACCGACCATCCCAAGATGACCTGCCCAGTACAACATGTAAACGAGCTAATGAGGAGCCGTGAGGGTGAAAATTCAGCTCTTCCGTCGGAAAGAGCACCCTGTACATAGCAAGGCACTCTGTGAGCAGGTGGTGACGATGATGCAGGAGATTGGGCATGGGGCAGATAGGATAGCAAAACCTCTCTCACCTTCGGTCAATCGGGCTTTGCCTCCAGTGGGTTGACAAAGAACTGTGGCGCAGGAACCGCAAAGGACAACGGTTTGAGCGTGCGAGAAAACGGTGGTGATGTTGAAACAACCTAGGAAGGAAGAATTGATAAGACGATAATCAACGGCTTTAAGAAATCCCACCCGCAGTAAGAAAGACTGACCAGGACATTTGACGTCCATGAAGTACGAGTTAGGGCTCTGCACAAGCCTTTTGAGCTTGTGCTTGCGGCGTTCTTGCTCAGCCGAAGGGTTCAAGAGATCAACTGCGAGAGTCTTAGAACAGAAAACAGCGTTGGGCGTTAGCAGCTGGCTCAGAGTTGGGAATCGTTATGATGAGGGTTGAGGTGCTGTGACATGGTTCTCGCAGAGCGTATGGACTCGGAACTCGAAACTCGAAACTCTTGAAGAATCGTGTGGATGTGAAGGCCTCACAAGCTTACCATTTTCGCGAATGAAGATAGTGGAAAAGGGCAGATGCGTCCGGAAAGGATGAATGAGCGAGTTGGCTGGCTGGGGGTTCCGGAGGTGGGCAGCAGGGGCGGTCGGCTATGGGGGCTCGCTGGCGGCAATCTTTGGCAGGGGGGAAAAGGACCGAGTGAAGACTTGACCCGGGGCCAGATGAACCCTAATGCGCAGTCTCATTGGTGCGCAGCAAAGATGGCCTGCTCACTCAAGCCACTTAAGTACTGTAGAGGCGAGATTTACCCAACCTTTTTGTCTTCCCTATGACATATGTACTGCTCTGTTCTCTTGATCAGGATGACTGAGATAGACATCAGTCGGCCCAACGAGATGGAAGGTTATGACGTTGTTCTCATGTTGATAAAGTTGCTCTCAGAGTCTTCAAGTTTGGCACCTATGTCATGCACCCAATTTCAGTGGCACTCAAATTTGTTTGGAATGCACTCTATGACTTTGTGTTGTCTGCTCTTCTCTTTCCCATGGCCTCACTTTAAGGAGGTTCAGTAACACTTGGCTTGGTATGGTCAAAATTTGGCGGAGATGATGAGGTGAAGAGCTAGGACACTAAAGTGGTGTTTTGGGTGCTGTCATTTCTTCGTACTGGGGAAGTGTTAAGACAAGGAACCCTGTAAAAAGCTCAAGGAACAAAACGCTGGTTAAAAACTTGGGATATTGATAATGTTTCCCTGTCTTACACCAGCCTCAGCCCCAAGCGGCTGAGGTCAGCAATGGACTTTACCCCACTGTCATTATGTTTACCTTGGATGGACCCTCTGAGGTATTCTTGCAGGAGAGCATCCAGGGCAAATGGAAGTACATGTATGCTAGACTATCTACTAGAGATAAAACTTTGAGACACTTAGTGAACTCATATATAACTACAGTAGGCAAAGATGAAACAACCAGCTCCGATCCTTTCCCGGAACAGCCATGGATTTTACCAGTAAAGCACAAAAGGTAGAAGTGTATAATAGCTCAAGGGCAGTTCTGATTCCAGCTGCCCCATCACAGGAAGGGGCACAAAAATGAGAATGTCTGAGAACTGGGGAATCTGATAGTAGTAAGGTAGAGTGAGTGAGGTTCTGTCCTCGTCTCGACTCCTGCCCTATGAAGGATGTGCTAACCTAAAATAAGGTAGCGTAAGGAAATAAACAGGATGGGTAATGTGAGCTTTAATGTGCTCGTGATCCGCATCTGGGGTAAATTGACAAGACTCGGGAGACAAAAATGTGAGGAGATCAACAGTCAACAACATGATGACATGACATCTGATAAACAAAAACAGAGATGGTGGTAGGAGAAGGAAGATGGGGGTGTTACTCACGGTCTCTTTTCGCAGATGGGAAAAGAGATCGAGAGTGGGTCGAGTGCTGGGGAGATATAGCCAATTTTTACTCTGGGTATAAGGCTATATTCATATGCTAGTGTCTGTGCCGATGGAATTGAGACACTAGCAAAAAATGCTGTCGGAATGACCCGTTCAGAAGCTGAAAAGCTTCATGCTCCAGATGTGCAGAGCAAAGATGCAAAATGCACCCTACATGGACCCAATTCTGGAGAATAAAACTCCATGTGTCAAATCTTTGGGACACGGTGGGGATTTGGTGTATTATTTTGCTGCATCTTTCATCATGGAGGAAATTTTGCTCGAGTTTTGAGCTTTGCTACATTTCAAACAAAAAGAGTCTTTGAAAAAGTAAAAAAAAAAAAACTCCAAATTTTCAGGGGTGCCTGGAGACATGGCTAAGGGCCTTGCCTGAAATTTTGACAATTTTGGAATGTCGTATGAGTATTCACATTACAATTGCAGCCAAAAAATGCAAATATATTATTGTTATTTTTGAAGACTCTTTTTGCTTGAAATGCACTGATGCACAAAAGGTCAGAAAATGAGCAAAGTTTTGAAGGTTGATGAAAAATTCTCCAAAAATTTGCCACATCGCATACATGCTGCAAATATTCGGAGCATGAGGCTTTACAGCTTCTGTACATTCCATTCCAACAGTATCTGCCATGTCATGACAATGCACCAGAGCAGTTGGAAGCCATGCTGGATTTAGCAAATCCCAAGCTCAGCAGCTATAGATGCACCTGAAACAATGAGAAACTATCTCTGAAAAAAAAGCCAGAGTTCTGGTGTAAGAGCCTCATGGTGTCCCTCAGAAAACATATTTCTCCTGCTCTGCAGCCTGTGCACCAATGAATCCCCTTTGCTTCAAAGGCAAAGAACTTGCACAAATGTCCTTCCAGCATACTTGGCCTGGACAGAGATTCCGAGGAGTCCTTGGATGAGTTCTCTGAGAAAATTGGCACCAAAGGCTTTGATATAAGGGAGTGATCAGGGCCAAGTCTTCCCTCACATGCTCTTCTTTGGTGGATTTATATTAGGATTTGCATCTAAGGTACTCTGATTTTTTTTTCGGGGAAAACTAGGTTAGCAGTGAGGTAACCCCAAAACCAAAGTGATGTCAGATGTTGAATGGCATATGTCAATTATGTTACAAGATCATTCATAAATTACACTACATCCCTGGAAATGCCACCTACCCAGTAACCCAAACAGACATCTCCCCTTGCCTCCCCTTGTTCAATTATACCCTGCATCACACTTGTTGTGACCTGAGGGTCACATGGTGTAAAACATACCCTATAGGTACATAGGGGAACACCTGAGAGTACCCGTCAGGTAGCCTAGCGGTTAAGGCAGCCCATGTGTGTTGGGTCCAGATCGATTGGATCTGGTCGCTGGTTCAAATCCAGCCCCGACCATCTTTTGGACTACAATAACACTATCAGAGAAAAATTGGTTGGCATCATAAAGCTTGGCCAGCATCATCCACAACATTGAAGCTTGAATCCATCCCTTGGAGCCTACAGTTTTCAGAGGAAGCTTGACTTGTACTACCAGCACTTTTCCTTGGATACAGACATTCAAGGGTGTCCCTAGATGTCTTTTCCAAGGAAATATGGGTCTCAAGGGATTGGACATCCACTCCAGAACCAGAAAGACTTGAATGTGGCCGTTTAAGAATACCTTTCACACTGGCAACCAAACCAACTGCGCTGGGAGTGTGGCATCTCCCAGTGTGGTACCTCCAACAAATTTGAGTTGGTAGAACTTGTCCAACGCAACAATGGAGGTGTTTATGAAACTCCTCTATGTTGATATCCAACAGGAGGGCCTTGGATAATAGCATGCGTGCTTTATTACTATGTAAATAAGCCGTAATGTAACATACAGTACTCATACCTGTAGCATACAAGTGTCTAAAATGAGACATGGTTTCTTGGATTTGGAACTGAAGGACCTCTTGGATCGTTATATATTGGCGCCTGTTAGATTTCCTTGCTTCTGTTTCTTTTCTCTACCTCTTGTTGTCAGTTCCTCTTCTCGTGATGTCACCCATTTTTTAAATCTATGCAAAACCCATATATGCCTGACAGATGCTTGATAATGACAAGCACTTGTGGTTCATACTCCATTTGGGAATGTGCACATCCATTTGGTCACTCACAGTTATTGGATACAAACCCAGATCTCAAGATTTTTCTCAGATAATTTCAAGTGTGATTTTGGCTGTAGTTGAGCACTTGGGAACATGAGAGAACCTTCAGAAACTCTGCACTACAGCGAAACTTGGACTTGACATTTTGCAAGAAAATCTTGGGATCTAGGTTTGTATTCCATAAATGCTGTCTTCATTCAAAACCAACCGTCTCCATCCAATGGAATGGATAAACAGAAGGTCTAGTGCTTGGAATGAGAGGTCTTGGCAGATCATTTTTTCAACATCCGCATTGGTGGTATTGCATGCTTGTGGTTTTCCCTCTGTTATCAGCTTATTCATTCATGATTCATTAACTGTTTTTCCCTGTTCCTTGTCTTGTGGTTTGAGGTCTGTAGTCTTGTAGTCTTTTATTTAGTCTTGCTTAAATACTCTTCTGTTTCAGGTCTTTGTGATCTTCATCACTTCTATATCATCAATTACTATCTCAACCAAGTCTTTAATTCCTAGCTCTTGTGATTTTGCCTCATGTGCCCCTCTTACTTTTAAGCTCTGCTTTCTTGTCTAACAAATATCTTTGAGTCTTTATCACAAAATCTAGTGATCAAGAATCTGTTTCTAGCGTTTATAAGGGGACAGCCTTCACAACATCAATGAATTGACTTGTAAGCAATGAGAAGAGGTTGAAGGATGAATCATGGGATGATACCTAGTACATACATAATCAAAAGCTGGTCAAATATTTGAGGGCGAGTCCAAGTTCGCCCTCCAGCTATGTACGCTTCATCCGAGAAGCAGGAGATAGTGCCTACCAAGCTTGGACCAACTTACGCACAGCCCATGAGGACTCCACCGCAGGTGGTCTCATGTACTGGCTACGAAAACTCATCCTCACCCAGATGGAAGGTGACGACATTGAAAAACATATCAACACCCTGAGTCCAAGTTCGCCCTCCAGCTATGTAAATTTCCAGTCAGGGTCTCCTTCATCCTCACTTCTAGCGGGTGCAGCACTTCAATACGGGCGTCGGTAGCCTTTCAATAGTCGTCCTGCAGTCCACTTGGTCTGGTCCCCATCAGGCATCAGGTATTGCGTACCATTGAGTAGGCGTCTGCGCTATGACAATCACCAATAGAGTCGGTGGGGATTTTGGATGCCCTGCTCGACCTCCGGGATATCGACCATGGACTGCTCACCGGCCTCCATCTCTTGAAAATCAAATTTTGTTTGAGTACCTTCAGAATCAACTCTTGTTTGAGCCTCTCAGCTCGCAGGCTGGATATTCTTTAGCTGAGGCTTTAGTCTCATTTTCAAGCCTCGTTGAAGGCTTAATGGGCTTGGCCACCGATCCACTCGTTTCCGGCTAGGCTGCTTCCAAAATATTCAAACCACGCTCTGTCAGACCCCGCTGGTGTTTGTGTACGATATAGTTTTCGACAGTTTGAAAGGTATGGGTGTAGTTTTTTCTTAATTCCTGGATGTTGTCCTTTTTTGTTTCTCGACAAATGGGCTTCCGAATGATTTGTGATCAGCTTCCTAATCCAGACAGTGAGTGCATCTTTCTATGGCCTCTTCCGGTGCCTTTGCCGAATCAGAGCCAAGGCCAAACCTGCACCTGAGTCTGCCGTTCGTGGAAAGCCTTTTGTGCTTATGAAGGCAATCCGGAACGTGATGCCGGCTTGAAATTTGGAGGCCTGCATGGAAGGACCTGCCAAGGTGATTTTGACGGTTGTTGATGGACTATCTGACGGTGGCTTTGCTGCCTTTTTCGCTTCGTCCCTCTGCTCCATAACGTCCACTTCAACCCGGAGAGTGGTTGGGCTGGAGGCTTGAACACTCACTCTATCTGCCGCTCACCGAATCTGGTTCGCCATTAACCTCTTGCTCCATTGAGACCGAGAGCAAATTCGGTCAAGTCTTGGGTTGGTTGTTGTTCCACTCTCGAATTGTCCCTCTTGACATCTCTTTTTTTTCTACAGCACATCACTTACCCCTGTTCGATGGCCCTTCTACACCCCTCGGAAATGACTTAACAGGCTGTTCCGTTCCACTTGCCTCCGACCCGCTCCTCATCGATTTCCGCTCGCGCCCTGCTGAGCTTCCATAGGTCAGCTAAGAAACCGCACTCGATCTCAAACACTCAAATTCTCCACTACCTCACCCTCGGTCATTGGCATTATAGCCCCCTCCCGGTCGAATTGCTTGAGGGGCCTTATCTCATTCCACCGTGCCTGACCGGTGGGCCGGTGAATAATCAACCGCTCAGTCAGGCAATACCAAAAAACCTGAATCCTCATTCTCTGACTCTTGCAGTGACGGAGCCATACTTTCGCACATTCTCAAGGCAACCAGCTCAGGACTTAGCTTCCGACATTCTTGGTGCCCTTTTGACAGTCTCCTTCCCTTGTGACCTCAAAAAAAGCATAATCAAAAATTCAATCAACAACCGGGTACTTGCCCTCAAAATCTCCAGGAGAGCTCCTTATAACCACATTCACTCTCGCTCCTCTCAACATCTCCTTATCCTTGCATTTTTTTTCTTTCTTTCTTGTCGACCTCTCACTCACTCGCTCACTCTATCCATTTCTGAACTCTCGAAGCTGTCGCGGTCACCATCAGCTTTAATTTCGTGTTCATCTTTTTCTTGAACTTCTTGTTTACTGCGACTATCCGCTCCACCATCTCTTTCATCACTCTTCCAGCATTCAAGCTCACCGATAGAATTCACCAGTTCCTGATGCCTCAAATGGAACGTACCACCACTATCACCCCCGCTACCGCCAAGCCCACGAGCACCAAGCCCGTCCCCGCCGCCACTGCTCAACGGCTCAAGCTTGCCCCGGCCCTCAAGCTCCCGCCACTCGTTCGTCGACATCCTGCTTCACTCGTGGCCAAAGACCTGCACGAGCCAGCGCTGTTGAGTCTGATCCGGGAACCGGTAAACCGGTCGATGATATGTGAGCTTAGGATATCCAAGAGATGGATTGAGGATAAGACTGACGCTCCGTACCGGTTTTTGCTTTGACCAGCCTACATCGCCAATGTGGCCATCTCCGTCATTCAATGCCAGTCAAGCCCGACCGAAGCCTTGCCTTCGCCCCCGTCAACACCGACTAAGAACAGCGCCTCATCGGACGAGGATCAGCCGGCGAAGAAGCCCCAGCCGGCCTTACCCTCACTTGAGAAGTTTATCGAAGTGATTGTGAAAAAATCCCACGTGCAGGTGCCTACGCTGTTGTGTACGATTGTTTATCTGCAACGGCTTCGAGCTAAGCTTCCGCGGATCGCAAAGGGTCTCAACTGCACCCGGCACCGAGTTTTCCTCGCCTGTTTGATCGTGGCGGCAAAGTACCTGAACGACTCGAGCCCAAAGAACAAGCACTGGTGTGCGCATGCGGGGCTGTTTGATGAGATCGAGGTGAACCTAATGGTAAGCACGAGAGTGCGTGGACTGAGGGCGCACAATGTTACTACATTGAAGCGCAAAGCTACTGCAACAGCTGCTTGCCGCTTCCTTTGCTCACGGTCTTCTCCCGCACTGCAAACATGTGGACCGCTGACTGAGAGTTTTGTTTCTGAATCTAGGAGCGACAACTTCTGTATCTGCTCGACTTTGACCTCGGCATAGACGAACTAACGCTGATGAAGACCTTTGCGCCGTTCATGCGCGGTTCGCTCGCTGTCCCCATGGCGCCCGTGCCCGTTTCCTCGGCTCCCTCCCCGGCTCCATCATCCCGGACGGTCAATGTGGTACACATTAACCCGAAGGTCACGCATTCAACGCCGCGGAACAAAAATATGTTCAAGTATAGGGATGAGAAACCTGGCGCGATCCCACTCACGCCCTCACCATCACCATCACCCTCGCCCATCCGTGGCAGTCTGCTTCGGCTCGGATCCAAGGTCTCCCCCGCCTCGTCCACTTCCTCGGCCTCCTCCGACCTTCTCACCCCCGACACCTGTACCACAGACGAGGAAGCCGAGCATGAGCTGTCCTTCGTTCGTCCTCGTCCACCACCGGCCACCACCAAGCACTCGCCTGATACACTCGCACTCAATAAGGCAGCCGCCGCGCTCAGCCTCACTAGCCATGGCCCGGCCCCTTCTCAACCGCATACCATCATCCCCCTTATCAAGCTCTCCTCATCTACTACAAAGAGTTCGAAGTCAAATTTCCTCACCAACCTGGGCACGAGTCTAGCCGCGGGATTCAGGAAAGATTTGTCCTCGAGCGCAAGCGCAGCTCGGGCTGGTAGTAGTCATTAATTTCCTAGGTCTTTTGGACCCTTGTTTTTTTCTTTGTCTCTCGCTCTCTTCTAAGCTCTAGGTTCTAGTGTTCTCTTAGTTCTGTATCAGTCTATCATTATCACTCTCATTTATTTGCCTGGCTTAGTCTCGGCCCCGTTCTCTGTTGAGATTGATATTGATGGTTGTTGAGTATTAATATTTTCCTTTTTTCGTCCATCAAAAGGACCTGTACTCTACGTTCATCGTACCCTTGTCATCGTGCTTTTTCCCGACTGATTATTAATTCTGATTAGTTTTTGTATGGGCTTTACTATTCTCTTCTTTGAATCTTTTTAATTTAATTGGAAGTGTAGATGTGACTGGGGAGAGAAACTTGGAGTGCTGTGGGACTGCTGTGATACTTCTTTGCCTTACAGAGAACTGTCGGGTTTGTTAAGTTCTACCATCAATTTTGACCAAAGTGTCTATGTAGCCTTGAGATGGTGCTGATCAGCTCCCAAGCTGGTTTTCACACTTAGTACCGTACCCATATTCTACGCACTTTTTTGTGGGATGCGTAACTAGGTTTCGACCGTAGTACTGCACAATTGTGTGTTGGAATCCAATCCAATCATTCCATCCACGGATGTTTTTCATTTTGAGCGCAGGCCCCACCCACCAAAAAAACTGATGCACCAGTGCACTTCGAGGGGGAGACGGGGGTAGTGTTCCGTCATGGAAAGACGCAAAGCTCCCAAACTGTTGATTACATAAATCAAGTACGACAGAGTTTATATTGAGTTTCTCTATTTGAATATGGTTTTGTAAAATTCTTTTTGAACAGTGAGATCTGGAACCAAACCCCTGAGATCCACCTTCCTTTCTTTGACAAATGCAGTAATTTAATACAGGTGCAAGATATTGGAGACTACTTACTTAGTATCATCACCTATAGCTTACATTAACTACATCACCATGGTGATTTTTGGCGTTGAAGAGGAATAAAATATATAGAAGTTGGATTGGGGTGTGAAAATATCAAGTCACTTGTTTTTGTTCAATTCTTGAGCCCATACTGGGACGTCATGTTTTTCTTTGGGCACCTAGGAGTCAACACATGTGGGTATGAAAGAAATACTGTAAGGGATTCAGGATTGTCATCTGTGATCATTCGAAACTCTGCCACCATCATTCTCTGTCACCCTAAGATTCAAGGAGTCCTTGGATGGGAGTTCCCCTGGAACCACTGTCCAAAGAGTTGATTCAAGGCAATGGTCAGGGCCAAAGAATCCCCCTTAAAAATTCCTTGCACAGTTGCTCACTAAGGAAAGTGATGTTTGAGGAGTCCTTGTATCTGTGAATGAGACTCAAATTTGAAGGCATCAAGAGGAGAGGTTTCATTTGGTAAAATTGACTACATCTCTGAATCATGAAGTGAAGTCCGACCAGTCAAGCGAAGTTTTTGAGATGGCGGATTTTACTGATTGTTAGTGATGTAGATTTCTTTATGATAAGCAAAGGCTTATGTATATATCAGAGTGGTGATTTATTAGGTTTATAGGTAGACTCAAAAGGACTATCATTGACAACACTACTCTTATAATTTGGTGGTGGGAATTGGTATATACAATTATAATGAAAAATATACGAGAGGATATGGAGTTTCATGCACCAGCAGACTTTTTTAGAGGAAGGTAAGCTAAGAAATCAAATTTTGTCCTCACATACCTTGTTATCATACCCTTGATCAAAATTGGGTTCAGTTCTCTAATCCCCTCCAACATCTTTTGTATCACCTTGCACTCCCAGGAAGATAATGCTTTCTGGACAGAAAATAAAAATGATAACAGACAAAAATATGTAAAAACCAGGAAGAGAGAAAAAAATACTAAAAAATATGCATCTTGTTTCCCAGGGCTAGACCATCCATCAATCTGAGTGTTTTTTTTTTTTTTTTTCATATTTTGAGAGTGCAACTAATTGATGTATTAAGGAAAAATCTTTCAAGCAATTGTGGAACTCCCAATGTACTGAGAAAGGGCAGAACTTGAGAGGGGCTTTACAATCCAGCAAGTGAAGAAAATAAATGTCTCTTTAAGATACAATACAAGATATTAAATAGATGTTTCAAAAGGTCTTACTCTGGCTTAAGGAAATTTGATCAAGTTCTCACAAACTTAACAAAGAATAAACACTCTACAAAATTCCCATTCTATTGGGAATTTAATTCAAGAAATTGGAACTAGTTGTAATACAAGATTTCCACAAAATTGAGCTGCACACTATGAATGATTCAATTTAGATAAGCAATCTTTATAGATAATGAGAAAAGGAAAGTTTTTGTTTTTTCCACAAATAATAAGATTCCAACTAAATCCTATGAAAGGATACTCCTCTATTGAAGTCACAGACAAAGTCCTAGAACAAGAGAGAGAAGCCCAGACTTTATATATCCATCTTTACAATTTAGATACACACAAAATCCTCATAATTCCTGAACTCACCTTCATCACGAAAAAAATTACTCTCAGATAGCCATTAAATCATTGAGATGACATCATATTCACCCACTAATCATGCTAAGAGAGAGAAAAACATATGAAATCCCCCTATTTTCACCTATTCACACTACAATACAGCAGAAATCACCCTCATACCACCTCTAGAACCTAAGATATCCACTCTTCACAAAATCTCACGATTTTTTGACACCCTCAATTACTTCTAGGCATTTTCATCTCAACATCTACCACCTGAATTCCATCTTCAAATACCACATTTTCATGTATTTTCATTACTAATTTTCAAATCCGCAAATCTCTGTCAATTTTAATGGTCTAATGTTGAGACAGGGTGATTTTGGTTTCTCTCAATCCTGCCTATAATTATAATTATTTCATCAAAGCCTCAATCTCACTCCCAAATATGCAGCACATCTTGACAATCCCACATTTGCATGCAATAAACCATCCGCCTAGCACCTGAAATGACCAATTCACACATTCACACACCTAATGAATCCCAATATCTTGCATTTTTTATTTCCTTTGCCTTAACCAGTACTTTCTCTCTTTCTGAATTCATGGGACCACTCCTTCATCAATCAAGTCATCTCCAATAACCTGTGTCACCTGTTCTTAATACCCTTATAGCTAATTCCACCCCTTATACTTATGCCTATCTTTATGACTATTAATGCCATAAAAAAAAAATTATAATAAAAAAATTAGCTGGGCTCTGTTGAATCATTTTTCACCACTTTTACCCTGTTTTTCTTTTAAACTGAGCTAGAAAGTCCAATACATTAATTTAAATACATATTGGAATTGTTGCCTACGAGTTTCTTTTTATTGTAATTATAAACCTTGATGTAGGCCTTAAGGAAAGTTTTTTGTTTCTAGTAATTTCATACAACTTCTATTTTGGTACTACTAAACTATTTTTACTATTGGAGAAGATAGAGTTTAACATAGGCTCAAAAGTTTTGATTTCAATCAAAAATGGTGGTAAACCAAGTTCTGTTATGAGGAGTATGGGTGTTTATGACCATTTCAATAGTCTAATCAAATCTTCTTGGAAAGAATTGATGCCACCACAGAAGTCCATTTTACCTTAAAAAATCCCTATTCCACCTTTTATAATGATTGTAACACTTTCCCCATCTTATAAACCCCTACTCACTGTGCCCATCTGGAAGGCTCCCAACCTCAAGGGCGCCCTCAACAGGCACAGTGAATACATGCCTTTTCCTCCTTCTATGACCACTTATAATGCTAATCTCATCAGTTTAACATATAATGTGCACAACACCATTAAATTACCAATGTCAACAAATGCCTTAGCATGCTAGCCAGAAACTAAAATTCTGCCCTCAAATGTCAAGAAATCATTTAGAACTCATCAAAAATGCATGACTTTAGTGATTCAACTCCAAACTTGTCAATTTTTGATGTTGTAAAATAAGCACAGTGTAACATCCTAGTATCAGAGTATCTTTGTAGTGAAGTGGCTCTTCTTCTGTTGCACTTGGCTGGTGTTGTGCACATAATTGGTAGCTCTAGATTATTAATCATTATTAGAACATTTATTATAACAATAATTACATTATTAGGGTATTGGTAGAGGTGGAATGCATGATATAGGGGTTTTAAAGGTGGAAAAGTGTAAAATTATTATAAAAGGTGGAATAAAAAGGGAGTTT
>AWVX01018183.1:0-12143 GCA_000500245.1 Cronartium ribicola 11-2
GCCTTCTGGCAGGCAAATGCAAGAAAAAGCACACATTTTGGTGCATTGATTGATGTAAAGATGATGTGAATGATGCTGAAAAAATCTAAAAAAATCAGCAATAAAAGTGCTTCTCAGGAGGATGATTCACTGATTTCCTCAAATTTTTACAAGGGCTTTCAAAGGAAATTTCAGCTCACTTTCCTCAGACTTGTTCCTTTTGACCCTCTTAGCTATTTGAACATACAGTGCAGGTTTAGGTGTTGTATAGCTTTCAAAAATTCTGGAAAAATCACCAAGCCTTATGACTAAGTACTAAAATGTTTTCTATTGTTATGGGATTTTTTCTGCATCATAGACATCATCTTTACATTAATCAATGCACCAAAATGTGTGCTTTTTCTTGCATTTGCCTTCCAGAAGGCCCCAAATTAGCATCATATTTGTCATTGACAATGCAAAATTAATCCAAAAAATCTGAAAAAATCACATAGCACTTAAATAATGCTGAGAAGTCTACTGTGAGTTTATGCTATTTTTTATGCCTCTTCTTGAGGTGTAATATTCTGTCTGAGAAACTCAAAAGCTGATGTCCTGGTTCACCTTACATTTAGATATGAAGTGCAATGGAGGCTGGGATAATTTCAGAAAAATCTGAAAAAGACATTTGGCCTCTTGGTGCATGTTAAGCACCTACCCTGATTTTTTGGGATTTTTTGTGCAAGGTTTAGGTCTTGAAATTTGGTGCACAATCAAATTGTAATATCACAAGGAGCATTATTCCCATTGCTTATTTAGAGCCTGAGGTTGCTGAACAAGCTTGAAAATTTTCAGAAAATTTTCCACAACATCAAAGAGCCTATTAAGCCCACCATGATTTTTCCAGATTTTTCCTGGCACATGAGACAAGGTAATTCATTGCAGAAGTCTCAAATTTCATGAAACCCCATTTTTCCTCTAGGAATAAATGAAAATAGTTCTAGTGTTATAAAAACAAGTATCTGCTCAATAGCACCTGGTTCTCTAGGTGTGAAAAAGAGAAAGGTCAAACATCATTTGAAAAGGTATGGTTGACCTCCCCTCCTGGACCCCTTGAAATTTAATACCCACCAAGGGTTAGAGACAAATAACACCAATACAGGAAGGAGCAAGGGCTTTCAACTTCAGATGAGCCTGTATTCTCAGAGTTTGGCTCTTCCAGATAACTGTTTGCCCAGTTATAAGACAAGGCACTCTACCAGGGGAGGGCCCTTGTAAATCAACTAGAGTCTCAAGAAGTCCTGTCTTTAGAGGTCACCTACACTGCCAACAGAAAGTACTAGGACATGGTTTTTCTAGAAATCCTAGGACAAGATTTGTTCTAGATGTTCCTTGTCTGGACAAGGAAAAACTAGGAGAAATCCTGTTTGAGGAAATCTAGGACAAGCTTGTCCTAGATGTCTTTGTTGGCAGTGCTAGCTGTAGTCTGTACTTGGTGGTACCAGTACAGACTTGCCCTGTTGTTTCCTTTGAGTCTGAGACTCAACTGAGTTTCATATGCAGCCTGAAATAGCCAGGTGAGTTGCCATAAAGAAGCCTCCCCCTGAAAAAAAAGAAGCCAGTGGAGGATTAATCATCCTCACTGACTACATTCAGGATTGAAACTCTGCAGGTAGTTGTGGGCCCAACTGCAAGTCAGGTTGTCCTCTAGGTCATACACCCTGAGGTATTTGAAGTCTTCTTTTGATAACCAAAATCTCTTTTCACAGGTCAGCAAACTGTAGTCTACACTTGGGGGCACCAGTGTAGACTCATAATTATTTCTTCAAGGACCAAAGGCATTAAATTGTCTTTGACTCCATCCATTCCCACCTGGTGGTAGCTTAAAAGAAGCCCCTCCTGAACAATTGACCTTCATTTGATTGCAGCAAGCATGGTTCTACAATTGGAACCCTTTGTCCTCAACCCCAACTGCAAAGATTCCAAACCAATTTTTCCCTCTCAAAACTCTCAGTACATTCTGGGGTCCCCCAAACTCAACCAATCAACTCCAACTGTCAACACTTTCAGTTCTCATAAGTATGAGTGCTAATGATCTAGTTGACAGACACACAGGAGGTGTAGGTAAACACCACAGTTCTGTGTCACAGACATTTCAAGAAAACTCTAACCTGATCAGTACATGAAAAAAGAAACTGGTGAGTTATTGATTTTCTATCACTAAAAAGTCTATCTATCACATGAGATAATTAAAGGATTGAAATAGAAACATAGCAATTATTTGAGTATGAGATGCATAGAGAAACTCACCTGACAGACACACAGGAGTTGTAGGTAAACACCACAGTTCTGCATCACAGACACTGCAAGAGAACTCTAACCTGACCAGTATGTGAAAAAAGAAACTGATGAGGAAAAAGATTTCCTTGAAGTGCCATGTGTCTGTCAGTATAAGCTGTGTGTGATACATAGGTTTATATGGTAAGATGCATAAAGTTGCTAATGTCACAGATTTTAGAGGTGTGACAGGGAAAGAGAAAATTACAGTTTCACTAAATTTCAAGAGTAGTTTTATGATAAGAGCAGACACTTTTTAAAGTGAAGCAGTGCTAGAAATGAATCACAAGGAACAAAGTGGAAGCAAAGGCTTGATGGGCAGAAAGAGAGAGGGGAGGGAGGGAGGGAGGGAGGGAGAGAGAGAGAGAGAGAGAGAGAGAAAGAAGGAGCAATAAAATAAAGAGATGAGTGCATGGTGAGAATTTGACTGAAGAGTTTGAGTGGGTCTTCAACCTTAAATTGAGAAACACATTCCATTATGTAGTTGATTCTCATAGCCAACAACTGAGAGGGCATGAAAAGATTGAGGTGTTCACTTATCAGGTTCTGAGGGAGCTATAAGCGTGGTTGTTGATGGAATCTTTGCATTGATCTCCTTCGCACCTTCTTGCCCTCAAACTGTGGCATTCATGCAGTAAGGGCTGATGAGAGGGTGAATCAAAGTGGTGACAAGGGGATCAAAGTGGTGAAAATGGAATTGAGCAAGGTGTGGTGAAATGCAACAGAGAATTTGAGGTGGCTAACAAGTAGGTGGAATAGGGATTCAAAGTTGATGAAAACCCAAGTAGTTCTCAAACTCCAGACAAAAAGTTGGACTGGGGAAACTGGGAAAACAACCCCAGGAAATCATGTTTGAATACCATAAGTGTGTAACACTCAAATACAAGATATGAGATGACAAAAAATGTCTAAACTAGACAGCTTCTAATTTTTGGATCTGAATCAACACATTCATTAGAAAAATGTAGCTGGATGGCTGGGGCCTAAAAAAAACCAGGGGTCACTAAGGGGTCTGGATTGCTTTTGGCCCCAAATGGCCAAAAGTTCTACCCGCAAGAAGAACGAACTTAATCAAGTCCCTGTTCCAGGTTATTAGTTGGTGCTATTCAGCAAACCAATCTGTAACATAGAGGACTGGTGCTGAGTTAGATACCAACCAAGTCCCCCCGCAGGCTATGGGTTTTCATGCCTGCGAGAGGGACTGTTCAAGTTCGGGTATATGCAGTACATACTGTAGGTATCTATGTACCTAACTCATCAACCTTAATCTGAGATTGAATGAGCGAACTGTGCTTTACTGTACTACCTACATACAGCCTACTGTAATAGTAAAATCTACCGATGAGCTTGAGATTCTTTTTGTTTGGTCAAATTCACACCATCCTCAATTTCAATTCCGCCAATTCTAACCTCGACCCTCTCCCATCTTCTCAACATTGCCATTTCATCAGCCATTGGACACCATACTCCCCTCTGTCACCCTCGACTGCCGCGTTCGCTCTCTATGGCTCTCTTCGGTGTCAAACGCCGGAAGGACGGACCCGAGAAGTCTAGCCCACCCCAGAAGGAGGTCTCTAACGGCAGACTTGAAGCGTCCTCGAATCCAGATCCGAACCCAATTACACATCATCCCAATCCCAATCCTAATCCTCCGTACGCGATTCGCTCCAATCCAAATCAACATGCGCCCTCGCCCTCGTCCTCCACCAATCCTCAGGCTCAACCCGCTTTCAAACCATCTACCCCACAACCCTCGACAGTCATCTACCCCTGGTCTCACCGTCGGCTAGGCCTCCTTCCACCCGCTCCTTTTCCCGGTGATCTAACCTCGGGTCATCCCGGCTCCGCTCACCTCCGCCCTTCACCTCCTCCCTTCCCGCGCTATGGTCACTCGGTCAATGCGATGGGCACGCCCACCGGCTCGGGCGACCTCTACATTTTTGCGGGCCTGGTGAAGGATCAGGTGAAAAACGACTTATATGTGCTCAACATCGCTCCCACGCCTCCCCCTAACGCATCATCCCCAGTCGGTTCGAACTCAGCCCAGCTTCATAATCAGATTCTTCCCATCGGGCTGGTAGAGACGAGGGGGGAAGTGCCTCTGCCACGGGTCGGCCATGCCTCTGTGGGGGTGGGAAATGTCCTGATTGTTTGGGGTGGAGACACGAAGACGAGTGAGGAGGAAGCCCAGGATGACGGGCTGTACCTTCTCAACCTTTCCACTCGCGAATGGACCCGGGTCAAGATCGCCGGAGCGTGTCCCGAGGGCCGCTATGGCCACTCGGCAGCCATTGTCGGCAGCAAATTTTTCATTTTCGGCGGCCAAACTGATAACGGCGGGTTCATGAATGATCTCTGGAGCTTCGATCTTCATAAACGTTTGCACTTTTTGTTTGGTCATTCGTCTTTGTCTCCATTTCCATTCCTCATTTTGAAATGTTTGCCTGGTTCTTTAGTCAAGTCGGGTGCGCCCAAATGGCAGCTAATCGAAGGGGCGCCAAACGCACCCGTCCCCACCCGTCGAACTGGTCACACCGTCGTCACTCATACAGATTCGATTTTTGTCTTCGGGGGCACAGACGGACAGTACCATTACAACGACACTTGGCGGTTTGACACCACCACTGGGCTTTGGAAAGAGCTCGACTGCATCGGCTACATCCCGCTGCCGCGCGAAGGACATTCGGCTACGCTCGTAGATGACGTGATGTACGTGCTTGGGGGTCGAGGGGTAGATGGAAAAGATCTCGACGACCTGGCCGCGTTCAAGATCTCAAGTGCGTTTATTTTCCCCCCTTTCTCCATTTTTCAAACTGAAGGGATGCCTTTCTCTTGGTGCTTTATCAGATCAACGGTGGTACATGTTCCAAAACATGGGTCCCGCACCCACCGGTCGCTCGGGTCATTCGATGGCCTCATGGCAAGGCAAGGTGTACGTGCTCGGCGGCGAATCCTACACCTCGCCTAGGCCTGACGACCCGACGATTGTTCATGTCCTCGACACTGGTAAGATCAAGTACCCTCCCGATCCCGCGGTCGTGGCCCGGCAACAGATGCAAACCGTAAGCCAGAAGACATCACAATCGAACCTCCACAGTCCTCCGCCGTCTAATGGTCCGCGCACGAATGGGGCTACTGGTCTGCAGCAGGCGCCAAGGGCCCATGGCTCCCCCGCTTCGCCTGACTCACATCAGCAGCAGCAGGCTGAGTATCGGAACGCGAAACGGGCAACAACGGGTGTGAGTCCGAACCCGCCGTCACGGCCGAGGCGGGACGACGATCCGCCGTTGGCCAACGGTCAGGTCCCACAGCCCGGCGGCCAGATGAATCGAAGGACCATGGGCTCGTCCACCACGACCACCCGGACCATGTCCCCCTCCTCGTCCCAACCAGGCATAGCTGAGCCCGTTTCGCGGAGGTCTATGTCACCCGTCGTGCTTTCACACAGCAAGAATCCGAGCCTCGATCAATCCTTTCGGGCCTCACCCACTGCCAACAAGCCACCACGACCGCCGCCGTCGCATACCAATAATTTGCTTCAACATGTTGGAGGCGCATCGCAGCCGCAGTCGCAGTCTTCATCGCCAAGCACGAGACGGGTCTCGTCGGAGGTGGTACGAATATTGAACAACTCAAGTCCATCAACAAGTTTACGCAAGCACGCTGTCGAACAGGCCGCAGTAAATCAGCATCAGAGACATCTCTCGGGTCTAAGTCACTCGATTGCTGAAGAACAACAACAACGGTTGCTACATAAGCGTAATCTGTGGCTTCGCGCTGCGCTTACGATGGCCATTAAACAGGGATTTGTGTTACCTTCCGGTGAGGGAGAGGAGGAAGAAGAGGAGGGGAACTGGCTCAAGGCTTTTCGTGACGGTAGTAGCAGTGGTGGTGAAAAGGGTAAAGAATGGGGTAGGTTGGTCGAAGGTTTGGTACAATTGAAGCGTGAGCTTGCTAAGGCTAAGGTAGGTCTACTTGATTCTTCTCAGTGGTCTCTGGTTCAAAAACCTGATGGGTGAATTTGCGAGAGCAGGACGAGATAGTCGAACAAGCCAAGTCAGTGGATGAGCGTGTGTTGGAGGCAACACGTACGAAGACGGCGGCGTTCCAAGAAGCGTCTTTTTATCGTGCCAAGCTGGCGGCCTATGAGGCTGGCTCAGTGACCGAGCTCAACAAGCTTGAACGGGAGCGGATCGGCGATCTAGAGTACAAGCTTTCGGAGCTCGTTGGTGCGAAGGCTGTGCTTGAGCGTCAGGTGGTACAAATCAGTCAGGAGCTGGAGACGGAGCGAGATACGAGGGAAGCTGCTGAAGAGTTGGGTCGGCGGGCTGAGGAACGGGTGGGTATGGTCGAGGCGCTGCACTCGCGAACGGGCTTGGACTATGAAGAACTCTTGGGTCGGACGAGGGGCTTGGAGGGGCACTCGGCTGAGGCGCTAGAGCGGGCTGGTGCGCTCGAGGCTCGAGTTCAAGCTCTCGCTTCCGAGCTTGAGGACGCACGCGCGAAAGCCCTAGAGGGTGAAACTGAACGTGGTCAATACATTGCCACACTCGAAGAGCTCCAACAGACCATCAATCTTATCAACGCGCGCGCCGACGAAGCCCAAAGGTTTTGGGATCAGGCTCGGGTGGAGCTGGAGTCGGAGCGTGCGAAAGCTTTGGAGCTTGGCCAGTTGCTCGAGGCTCGAAGTATGGAGGTGGAAGGCGCTAAGGCCAAAGTGGAGAAGTTGGAGGGTTCCTTGGAGGGTTCTAGAAGGGAGAACTCGGCGCTGAGGGCAGTGAATGAGCGGGGCTTGGCTGAACTCGTGGCTGCTGCTCGGTCAAACAAGGCTGACGGTGATGGTGGACGCGGCCTCGAGGGCAAACCGGAGGCTAGCGATCGACGAAGTGTGACTTCTGGGGAGCTAGAGATGCGGAACCTGAAGGCTTTACATGAGCAATCGAGGCAGAAGCTGGACGGCGCGCTGGTGGAGCTAACGGAGCTCAAGACTCGGAACCTAGGTCTCGAGCGCGAGTTGGTGAGCTCAAAGTCGGAGATTGGGATGATGCGATTCAGATGCGCTCAGTTAGTGGGCGAGTCGAAACGGATCAAGTCTCAGATCTCTTTGAAGGAGTGGGACCTCAAGGAAAAAGTCCGGCTGACGGAAGCGGCAGAGGTCAAGGCTTCGATGTTAAAGAATCTGATGGCCGAGAACGGGCTTTTGACGGGCGGAGCGGAAGACGAGATGAGCGTCAATCGATCCTTCGAATCACACGCAGCCATCGGTGCCACCTCCAACGCGTCCACCACTGGTGCCCTCATGTTGTCAGGAGGATCGGGATCGGGAGCGAACGATCTTGGACCCGAGTCTTCATCACTTCTCAAACGTGTCAGGGAGCTTGAATTGAGGCTTGAACAACGAGCACAGGCTCAACGACAGTTGGAAAGCCAGCATGAAGACACGCAGAAGGAGATGCAAGCAGCGGAAGAGAAGTATCGGGACGCGCATCGGAAACACGAGGCTGCGGCGGACGAGATCGCGTCGCTTGTGCAAGAAGTCCAGCGGCTTCGGTCGGGTGGGGCCTCCTCCGTCTCGCCAGCTTCGGCCGAAGGACACGGGAAGGTGGAGGAGGAGCTTCAGGTGCTCCAGGAGCGGCATCGGACGCTGGAGCAAACTCACATCAAGGCGGTCCAATATGTGAAGGGAATGGAGAAGATGTTGCGACGCATGAAGGACGAACTTTCGAAGTACAAGGAGAAAACGGAAAGTTTGGAGGCTGAATTGGGAGAGGTCCGGAAAAATGCTGGGGGTGGGCGGGAGTCAATGTCAAATGAAACAAATATGACAAACGAGCTTCGTCAACAGCTTGGCGAACTGACGGATCAGCTTGAAAGCTTAAGACGGTCGTCGAAACAGTCAAACCTGGAGAATGAAGAACTTCAACGTCGGATGAGCTCGCTACAAGCCGAGTACGAGAAAGACATGGCCAGTTACGAGCAATCGGCCGCGCTCCAGCTGAGGGCAGTACGTGATGAGCTTGCAGACGTACAGAGTGCAAATGAGAAGCTTCAGATGGAGCTGTCAGATTGCGTGAAACAAAACCAGAGTCTGAACGCGATGGTATCAGCCCACCGGTCGAATCGGGAGCAAACTGTCCCGGCTGATGAGGCTACTCAACAGCTCACGGCTCAACTAACGCATGCCCAGAAACAGGTTGATTGGCTTACACGCGAGAATGGCGATCTGCAGGCTCGATGTCGGGATGCGGAGGCTAAAGTGAGTCGAGATTGTTTCGAGCCGTGAGCGAGTGAATCAAAACCAATGAGACTGATCCATCGGATTACATTGTTAACAGATCTCCTTGCTCCTTGATCATATGGAGAACCATTCGGGAGCATCCAGTCCGACCCCACACGATGGCACGAGCACGGTGGATGATCCTTCTTCACGATTCCAGTGGGAGAGCAAACGCCGGTCGTCAGGGTTGGAATCGATTGGGAGTGATTTTAGTGCAGGCTATGGTGCTCTTCTTGAGGAGAGTGCTGCTGCTGTTCCTTCGACCAGCAAACCGGGCTCTGCTCAACCTAAACCTAAACCCACTTCTACTTCCATTACTGCTACGCGCACTTGAAGAAATCCTTGATTTTACCCGCATGTTTTTATTGTTTCGATTAAATGTTCTTTCTTCTTTCTTTCTTACTTTGCACAAATCAGTCATGATATCATCAAGCTTATTTTCTTTCCCTATCCTTGATGATGAGGATGTGCGTATGTGATTGTGTGTGGATCTTGTGTTTGATCGATTACGGAGTGTCATTTTTGCGCTTTTGGCTTTGGGGATCATGCGTTCTATGGTGCTGCTCTTTCTCCTTTCTTTATAGCGTATTCTCTGGTTCTTCCTCTTCTTTTTTTACTCTTCACCTCTCTACCGTACCATGGCCCCAATTTCGCGGATTTTTGATGTGTGATATATTTCAAAAAAAAACACCTCTTTTTTGCCTTTCTGATCATGATATGTAATCCTTGCCTACCCTCTCCTTGACTTTTTTTATTTTATCTTTCGAACCAGGGGGAAAGTGTGAGATCACGATTTGGTGTTGATATACATTCACACACAAAATGGCGATCCCGATTCATTATTGTTATCTATCTATTTGTTGTTGGTTTTCTTGTTTCTTTTTTTGATGATGATTATATGTTGCTATCTTTCTTTGGGAATCAAAGGAATGCGTAGGGTTCTGAAATGGTGAATGTGGATTATGATCTAGATGTAGACACGTGCAATATGAGAGCGAAAATCTATACTTGACTGATTGGACCTGATAGTTTTTTTTTTTTGGTTTGCTTTGCTCATGGCTTGCTTGCAAATCAAACTTTTTGCTCTTTATTGTTCATAGGTACTGTACCAATGTAACCAAGAGATTAAATGTGTAAAAAAGAGCCTTTGCAAGTACATATCCATTAGGAAACGTGTATCATTTGGGTGTTAGGCAATCAATGACAATTTGCTATACTGTCCAAGCAACAAGATCGATCAATCTGGTGCTGAACGTTGCTATTTCGAAGATTAGATGCAAACTCAAGTACAAATTACAACAATAGATAAAGAGATACTGCTGGAGTTCAAGATCGGACATCTAAGACACTGTCTTCCACCTTTCTTAGCATCCATTGGCTACATCGTCTGACAAAGCACCAAACACTTCGAATAGCTGTTGCCAATCCCAAGAGCATGAAAGTAACGATCATAGCACTTCCTAGGCCACTTGCATCACGTGCACCAGGTCGGCCGTGATTGGTTCGAATCATTCTCAAAATGGAATGTCGCAGACCGAAGTTGAAAGGCGAGATAAAAGTTAAGGACATGACCAGTTGAAAGAAGCTCAGGATACCAATGAAAGCCAGACCAAGAATGCTATGCTTGATGAATTTTTCCAATTTGATGACAATCAACTCAACCCAAGGCTTGAGACGATCTTGAAAAGAGTGCAGTGCTCGAAGGGGCTTCTGGTTTCGGGTGGTATACCCAGCCGTCCCTGAGCCACTATCCTCATCACGCTGGGTCGAACCACTTCGGCGCTTTGCATTGACATAACGGTACGTATACGACTCATCTAGACCAACGGATACTGATTCTAGTCTGCTATTCTTGTCAGTATCAGAGTTACTTTTGACCTTTAATCGTGTTGGGTTATTTATGTCCAGCGGAAGCTTGCTATTCAGCACACGAACAGCTGAAGAAGATGTGAATAGTCAAATAACGACACAGCATAGCAAATGAGCTCAGCAGTTAATATGTATGTTCAGCCAGCCCAATCAGAGCAGATAACACAAACCTTCGCTGACCGCCTCTCCAACGAATTTGCCTGTAGAGTCATATGAAAGGCTTCCAAAGCCGTAGGTCCAGCCATCTTCAGCAGCCATGTTCCTAACTGCATGTCCCTCCAGGAGCCAGCCTGCAGCAAATCCACCTAAGGTGACGAGGAGGGAAAAGACGACCATCTAAAATTCCCGGCAACGCACAAAGGGCGGCAAGTTTGGAGAAAGTTTGGCGCAGAATTTTGTTTCTCAAGATGAGCTAAGTGTTAAGTTCGGTTTTGAAGCAAAGAAAGAATCGACCCTTACAGTCACACAACCCAAAATCATCTTGTTTTCTGCAAGGCCAGCGACTTTGGCACGTCGCAGTTTGTAACGGTAGCCACACTGGTCGCATTGGTAAAAGGATCGGAGTGATGGCGCCGTCAAACGCCAACGTCTTAAGCATCCAACATGTATGTAAGCCATCGTGCCACGACAAAGACAGGGTTGAATGAATCGACCCAAAGAAGCGTCTTCGTCGTCACGTCCCGCCAGGCAGATGCGGCAAAGGGGTTCATCATCCGTCGAGGCTTTCGAAAAGTTGTCATTGGACTCAGGCGGATCAGAACTAGACTCAGGAATAGAATCATGGGATACGTGTGTAAGTGATGGCGGCTTGTCTTCATGAGAATGGGAGGTTTGGGGTGATGTTGATTTTGGTAAACCGCTGTTAAGGCTGTGTACGACGAGGTCGGGAACACTGTCGTCTACTGACAGCTCAGAATCCGGTACATGGGTCGTCTTGCGGTGAATACATGTTGGAGCTGAAGTGATATCGAAAGAATCAGAGGAAGACATGGTGGAGGAGGTTCAGAGCTTATAGGCACTCTCTCAATGAGCGTGAAGAGGAGACAGACACATAGCAAACTACCAGCCATTCTGAGTAACCACCGTCCGGACATTAGTGAGCGGGAGTGAAGGTCTCACGCACCCCTGCCTCGTAGCATGTGCGAAACACCCCACGCACCTTGGAGGGCAAAAAAGGGAAGGTGCGTGGGGTGCGATCACTTCATACTGCATGCAGGCTGGACTTTTTCCGCGCAGTGAGACCTATCACTGCGAGGTTTCTCAACCAGTTCCTAAACCCGGGCATCTGCTCATAACCTAAATGAAGCTACACTCAAAACAGTGTTGCTACTCCATCCTTGGACCCGAAACCAGTCATATAGGGCCGATTTGTCTACATGGTGGAGATGCTCTCAGTTAAGCTCACGGAAACAGGCTTGTGCTGTCTTTTAATGCGATGGCCGCCCGACCTTCCCGCGGCCACCCCGGGCCCGGAGAACCCGGATTGGGTGCAACCCTTATAAAGTTACTTAAATAACCAGAACACGGCAGGACTTGTCGGACCTGGTACACCCCGGGAGGCCCTTTGGTGGACCGCTGGTCAATGTGTGAGAAATTTCGAGCCGGTCGGGCCAACATGACTTGCCACGTCGAAACCACCTAATATGTAAGTTTGTGACACCCGAGGTGACGCCCACGTGGAGTGGATTCACATTCCATGTCG
>KI567150.1:675-12794 GCA_000500245.1 Cronartium ribicola 11-2
ACCCAAAAAGCAAGTAAGCTATAGTACAAATAGGGATCATCAAAGTTTTGTCATCAATGAGTCTCAATAGTTTTATATCCTTTTTCGAAATCTAGCTTGTACAAACTTTCTTGAAATTTCTAAACCTTCTTTTCGATTTAAAGTTTGACGTTGATTAATATCACATTCAATGCAATCTAAGATTTGAAAAGAAAATAAATCTTTAACTTCATTTAAAGAGAAAAAGTAACTGAATGTACCATCAGATCTTTTATAAAATGAAGAATTATTTGATAGTAAAGATGGAATTGAACTATAACTAGCAGATGGACGTTGATGAAATCTTAATTGAGCTGCGTCATTTAAGGCGTAATCTCGGAATAAGATGGTACCTCCTGGTTTAAGAACCTTATATAATAGCAAAAAAAAAAAACATTGTCAATCGTCAACGTTCATAATTTTTTTTTTAAGGGTGCATTGAAAAAAAAACAGAGCAGACATCAATTAAACTTTGGATACTCGATCGGTGTTTCTCAGGTGGAATTGCTGAAAGAACAAATATACAAGAGATAAGATCGACCAAAGATGAGATATGTGTCGGAATGCTTTGAGCAGTTTGATTAAATTCGGGTGATGTTTCATTTAATTTAGCAGAGAGAGACGGTACTGAAGAAGTCAGATCGAAGACGAAAGCGTTAACCCGAGATGGTTGATAGTCTGGGTGAGATTTTAAGATATCGATGGCTCTTTTTGAGAAATCGAAACAGTGGAACTTTGTGTGAGAAGACTTGGAGAGTAAACTATAAAAATAAACACCAGAACTTTGTCACACACTCTCTCTCACTGGTCCATGATTAATTTTTTTTAAAAAGTCAACATTTTGTAAAAACTAACGGCCAAAGAAAGTTACCGACTCCACATCCTACCTCTAATAACACTTTAGTTGACTGATTAGTTTTAAATGATGATTCAGAGTTGTTTGTTTTATCATCATCATCATCTAGAATAAATTTAACTAGTTCTTCAAATTCTATCGTAGTCCAATTTCGATCTTTGAAAAATTTGTTCGCATCTTTGCTTTTTTTTTTTTTTCGACAGTCAGTTACAAACCCAATCAATAATCTTTTAATCAACCCTGAATTATAGGATTACAAATTAATTTAAAAAAAAAAGAAAGTATCAATTGCTTACGAGTTTTGTAAAATAAATCCCAATTTTTGGGTGCTTCTGATTTAAGTTTATTCACCCAGAATGGTTTAGCGACCTGTTTTTTTCAAGGTTTAAAGATTAAAGAGAGGGGGGAAAGAAAAAAGATAGATTAAGAAAATATATATATTTTTAAAGGATCTATCAAATCACTTACTTCACAATTCTGATGAGTGATGATTGAAGGGTTGTGGTGGTCTTGAGTTTGAATTTGATCCATTATTAATTTATTAATTAAGTGTTCATGGGGGATGGTTCAAAAAAAAAAACTGCTCATCTCGAAGTTTTTTTTTTTTTTGAGAAGAAAAAAAAAACAATTTCTGATGGTCACTCGCATGATGCGGCATCGCTTTTAAGCATAACTTCCCTCTACATCACAATTTGACACACGTGCCTCATCACCTATGTAAAAGAATGTTGTACATATGGTATGTACGTATAAGGATATGCTAGTAGCTATACATGTAACTTGTCTCAGTCCTGTAACCCCATGTCTGTACCCATACCTCAACACTTCTTACGATTAGGCACTAGTCACCATATCGTATGAATATTTCGGCACTTCAGTTGCTCAGCCAAATCTACCTCTTACACTTGCCTCATGGCTCAAAAATTCTGAGAATGAAATTCATTAGTGCTTCATCTAGGCATTGATACCTACTTGATAGCTCAGAGCTATTCAGACTTCAAGCCACGCACAACAACAAAAGTTTGAACTTCAAATTTACATATTTTAACCACCCTGCCCGGGTATGCTGATATCTTGTACTTAACAACACTAATCCAACTTTTGAGATTTGGAAACCTTTCAAGGCAAAAGTTGCTGGTTTATGTAGTCTCTTCTTGAGACCTTAAACCAGCCATAAATTAAAACACCACTTCAATGTAACTGAAGATTGCTCATAAAGCTGGTGCACGTTTTTATCTTCTGTCAAACCAGTGAAAGAAATTACAAAGTTATCGAAAAAATGTACATGAAACTTTTTTTTTTATTTTTAACAGGCCACATTGATATCGTCAGAATCTCTTGTTGAATCCCCATTCATGAATGATGGCATAGCTATCTCTTTTGGTAGCAGGACAACAAGAATTGAAGAAAGCATTTTCAGAAGGATGAATCAGAAGCCCTTTTTATGAGAAAAGTCATTGATCCGCACCATTTGATAGAACACTTGATGTAGCTACACCCGGAATCATATTGACCATTGCAGCTTGAACCTCCACATCGGTGGGTAGTTCAAATGTGGTGAGTCGTTGCAGCTGGTCGTATGTCCTAGTTCCATCAAACAAGACAGCGTCTCTTTGCATAGCAAGAGTGTAGAAACTGTGTGATCGAATGGCGTAAAAGTGAGAAACAATAGTACCATTTTGTTTGTACGAAATGAGAACTATGATACTAACGTTTCTTGGTAGTGGTAAGACTTGCGACCAAGCATTGCCAACCTTTCATCAATGGCCGACCACTGTGAGCGACGCCCGTTGGAGTCGGGGCACTTGTGCCAATGGACCGCTTCCATCCGCTATCGAAGATTGGCAATATTAACATTCAGCCTTGAATGTGAACTCCTTCATATATCTTTTGACTCACCAAGTATGAATAGCGCAACTTTTGCGCGGGTTGTATTGTTCTTTCGATCTCGTCATCGGTACGGAATTCCGTCTTGAGTGCATGAGACCTGACAATCTGTAAAAACAAATGTAGACACCGTCAAGAGTGAACTGCTTGTGTTTTCACAAACCTCGGGATAGACTTACACGACCGACAATCTGCTTGATAGTGGGAACTGGTGAGGTCGACATCTTACCATTCTCGGGAAGGATATGCGTCAAGAGCTACAATGAAATGCGTGTCAGCTTCAAGAAGAGCTGTTGCAGGTAAAAAGATCGGGGACAGACAATGGCGCGAAAATTGCTACGAGCATGTTTAGCCAAGTCTTTCACGACTTTTAAGACTTGTTCAGCTGGTTTAGCATCCTCGGAACCAAACCCGGGGGGCAAATGAACTTCTATGAACGACTTGGATTGAGATCGTATAAGTTGCTGGAATAATTAATGAAGGATGAGCGTGCAAAATCAAGTTGCATTGGAGATTCGATCCCGTGAGGGAAAGACACGAAATGCGCACCATCATAAGTTTTTCGAACGAACGGGGTATCGGTTGCTTGTTGGCATCCGTGGTCGAGCTATAGGCCTCCAGGGAATGATCGGTAATAAGTTTGGCTAGATTATGACGAGCCCATTCCTGTGCGACATGCGGATGTTAACGATACGTTTGAAGCGTGTCAGTTATATCAGATACATAATACTTACTCGGAACGACTCGCTAGCAGTCCACGGTTTTGGTGTCGCTGCAGGGGCCGGAGACGCTGGTATAGGGGTAGCTTGGCGTATTTGAATGGCGGCACTGAGCTCTTGATGGATTGACGACATATAGCAAATTGTGGCAAAAAAGCGATTTTCCTCCCCGTTGACCTGATACAACAAATCATGTGATTAAGACCAGCTGATACATGACTGCAGTGTTGAAATTGGCTCACACTGCACACTTTACGCGCCCTTTCGAGATGCTCAATATCCAAGTTTAACATGGAAGCAATGTTGTTGAAATTATGGAGCGAAGTTGTCGACATGCCGGAAGTGTTAGCTGGGAACATGTGGCTGAGAGGCAAACTGGATCCTGATGAGCCACCCAAGGCGGCTGAAGAAGGTAGAGAGTTCAAAATTCGATCGACATCGGAATTGTAGTTAATCAAATTATTGATGGCCCTGTCTTCGCTTGCATCCGAAGCAGTAATTCGCGCTCGTTTTTGACGACCAAGGTCACCATCCAAACCTGTACTGATGTCATTCAAATCCTCGATATTATCCTGAGACCTGGGGTTTGTACTCGAGTGACCCAGTTCTGCTGAACTTGGTCCCGACGACATTTGGTCGACTTGAAAGTCATCATGTTCAAATAGCTGGGCTTTGAATCTTGCAACATTATCTTGATGTGTCTTCGAGTTCATGTGTCTGGTATAGTCCTTCATCGATCTTCCTGCGCAGATTATGCAGTGATATGCTACACTATCAGGCCCAGTGACATGGCGTTCGAAATCTACGAGGAGAGAAACCTAGCGTCAATGGTGAGTCTCAGTCAGATCAGGTAGTAATCAATGACAGCCGGACATTTATCGCATATCGTGCCCCCTGTGGTTCCACGCATTGTCGCGTCGATCTGCTATACAGCAAAAAATCCTTGCCGTCAGATTCTGGCTCATATGTTTTCGAGAAAAATAACTTCTGCACATGAAGGATGGAAATTTTGTGCTCGGGTATGTTAAATAGCAACCTTGACCAACTCAGAGCCTGCATTGATAGAGATTGTGCTCTGAGGTGAACTGGGCATCGTAGCGCACCAAGACAATGTGACTAACTAACACTAGATATCTTGGACAACTTCATGACAAAGAGGACACCGCAAAAGCACAATTCTTGTTCACGAATGGTGGTGGACCTCCTCCGCATATGAGAGATGCAGATTCATGAGGAATGCTTTCTGCATCGGCACTTAATACGGAGTTCTACATCGACGTCCGATCTTCATCGGGGACTTGTACCATCAGACGTTCAACGACCGATCATATCAACATGCTCACAACGCTTCCAGTCGACTCAGGTGTGACCACATGAGCAGCGTAGAGTCTATCATTACTAAGGGCTGAATGGTTGAACACGAGGCAAAGAAACAGTGGAAAAACAGAGAAGAGGTAGAGATATCGATGGAAACCGAAGAAAGGATATGATGTTGAAAGGCAGTAGTGAGCCATCGACTCACATTTATCTGATCGAGATACGATCCGACGATATGAAAAAGGCTTGAGGTCTGACCACGTTTGTTGGACGAAAGTTGCGTTGAAGGTCGAGTGAAATGGGTTGAATTCTGACTGACGTCGGCAACACCGGTCGGGGACGACGAATTTGATAGACGATTGGATAAAAAACCAAGGGGACAGGGTCCGATCGTTGGCTCTGGCGCACGTGAACAGACATTACAACGTGGGCGTACCGTCCTGGTGGGCAATACAAGCATACACAATCTGCGTCGTGGTCACATTGGGGACCTTGACAGACCCTAGCCCTGCCCTACCCTTCCCGTCCTCACCCTGGCTCAATGTGGATGGCCATGAATAATTCAAATATGTTCACAGTCACCCAACTCTCTAGTCAGGCTATCTGTTGTTCTTTTTTTTTTAAAAAAAAAAATAGCTTTTAGAGTGGTTATTGATTTCACAAATTGCACTTAAGTGTATATAGTACTTATATTTACTTTGTATCACTGACAAAGGCTGATAGTCATGTGATTCAAGATAGAGACTGAGATGCGCTCTAGACCTCTTACGTCATTGGAAGAAGAGTGTTCACATTCCCAATTATTTGTAGGGCAATTTGATTAGACTTCCTCGCAATCTACAGTTAGTCGAGGCTAAGCCCAACTAAAACCGCTCTGTAAAATCCGAATTTGCTTACAGAAAAAAAAAACTCACAAAGAAATACAATCACGGTGCAAGAAATGGCCCCTTATGTCAAGAATGACATGCCAACTTAAGCTGACCAGGTTCTTTTTTTTTTTTTTTCTTTGGCCCCTTCCACTCAGGAAACTGGCGGTTCTCAAATTTAACCGGGTTGTCAAAACACCCAATCATATTTGACAAGTGCTATTGCACCTGAAGCCCCTAGGTTAGGTACCAAGGCACTCAAGTTAAATGTATAGGTAACTTCATTTGAGTACTTGGGCACTTGATTTAGATCAATAAACATTTACATAGAGTGTGAAGAACTGCTAGGCATATATAGTCAGCATTTGTAAGGTGTCAACATGTACACTTTCATTCATTTGTTTATATACTCTAAGGTAAGGTCAACATCTGGGACAGAGACGGGCTTCAGGGCCAAGTTGGGAGCCGGGTCAGAAACATGGGTGAGCTTATGTAGGTGAGACCAACTATGCAGAAAATTCAGCTGGAGAGAGTGGTGTTGTCACAAGTCATGCTGTCAATTTGATCACTTTGTTCATTCTTGGACGAGATTTCTTGGCTTAATTGATTACGGTTAACTTGTAGTGCTTTACTCTTTCTTTTTCCCCTACCACCTTTCTCTGCTTTTCTTTTATAAAATAGGTCATGTTTGACCTTCCAATTCTCCTTCTAACTCAGTCAATGACTACTTTATCAAAACTTTCACTATTTGATTTAATCACTTGCACTGACATTGAGTATCTAAGAAAGACAAAGGCTAACTGTGAATGGGGTGTATATACGGCATTGAGGACTGACACAGTCTTGAATTTCAGCAGGGTTTTAAACTCATAAAAGTATTGAACGTCTTGCAGAGCCTGCTGTGTCCTCATCTTCAAATTCATTGCAACTACAGAAACAAACCTGAACAACCCTTTTCTTACCCAACCAGCTCCACAAGTACACATGAATTTCTACTATCTTTAACCTATTCAGTATAACCACAATCAGGCCCCCTCAGCTGCCTCTCTTCTGTCTTTCAAGCTCCCTCTCAAACAATGTAAACCCTGTTCTTTAGCGGTCCGAACTTGATCAGAGCCTTCATTTGGGTTCCCCCATCCCCCACCTCCAGGTGTGATGACCATGATGCGGTCGTGGGCACCCATTTTTACCGTCTGTTTACCGCCTAAAGATATAATTCTCTGCTTTTCTTGATCAGCTGAAGTTAAATCAGCATCTAACTCTCGTTTTGTCTTGATCCATAAGTTCTGTCCGACCTTTCCTGGTCCACCACCTTCGAGGCCGTAAGGTCTTTGAACTCTTCGCTCAGATAGGATGGAGCATTGAATTGGCCTAATAATCCATATAAAAAAAAGAGAGATTAACCTTTAGAATAAGAGCCAAAGTTGTGCTTTTATTGAAGATGTCGGCTTTTTTCAAAGGCGCGCAAAAGAGGAACATGCAGAGGTAAAAGAGAGAGAGAGTGATAGAGAGCAGATGTAAGCTTACTCTAAGAATTCCAATTCACGTATCACACCTTCCCCACCAGGATGACGACCAGTCCCACCCGAGCCTTCCCGGAACGAAAATTGGTGCAATAAGACTGGATAACGTCGTTCAAGAATTTCAGGATCCTTGAATATATCATAAAAAGGCGTGCTTATGACTTCTCAGTCAATTGAGGACAAAACGCGCGAGTATGGTTTGGTTTTTGGTTACAGAATTTAATAAACTGACAGTAATGCGGGTATTGGTCATGTGAGTATGTACCCCGCTGGTCCCGTTCCAGCTTGGACCAGCACCACTACCTCCCGCAATAGTCTCATACTTATTTCAAGCAAAAAAAAGACAAGATATCACTCCCGGTCAGCAAGAAGAAATGATCAATATAAGAAAAAAAGAAAAAATGCTGAAAAGTGCATACGTATCCCCAACCTGCGATATGATTTCCATTCAAGTCTTTACCACCATTTCCAAAAGTTAAATTATTACAAGTACTCTGACTGGCTGCACAAGCACTGAAAGCTTTGAGGATGAGCCCTGTGAGTACTTGGCTAGACTCTACATTACCACCCACTACAGCAGCAGTATCAGAAGGATCCAAAAAACAACCGGTTGGGATCCGTACTTCGATAGGGTTCAGACAACCTTGATTAAGAGGGATCTGATAATTCGAAGCCATTCGGTCAGAGGGGGGTTTTTTCGAAGAGAAGTTAAAAAGGATTGCCAAAGAAGAATTTGATTGCAAAACTTTTGATATAGCCTACATCCTCATCTACCATAGCCCGCAAGCAGTATATGATTGCTGAGTACGAAACGCTCTTGGGCGTGTTAAGGTTACCTTTGTGAATGAAGCCAATGGTAGATCCGACAGGTAAGTTTGAAAGTCAAATATTCGTGAAAGATAAGTGATACAAAAACGCACCAATCAACTCAGGGCCGGTACCTTCGAAGTCAAATATAGCAGACCCATCTTGTTCATTAATGGTAACTGTGAGCTCTATCGGAGTTCCGTCATCGAGATATTCGAGGGCGTGTAAATTTCTTGTGGTATGCTCCTTAGCTACTTTCTTGAGCAAGTTACGTACTGCTAGTTCAGCGTTGTCTCGAATCTGATTGTAGGTCAAAAGCAGGTTGGTCAATGCTTTCGATCTCAGCTGATTACGTCGAAATAATTAATGAGGTCAAAACTGATGGACGACAAACATGAAGCATATAATCTTGTACAACTTTGAGACCATATTCTTCGATCAAGAGATAAATTAACCCAACTCCTGAAAGTAAATCAATGAAGGACATATGAGTCCGAACTTGGTTTCACGCAGAACACCATATTCTAACCGCCGATATATGAGTCCACCAAATTTCATGAGCTCACCCTTATTATTAGCAGAAATTTGAGCTTTCAAATCACTTTCGACATCTCTAAAGCATCGTGTACCGGAACAACCTTCAAATTTAGCCGGCTCATCTACCAAGTATTTGATTAACTGAGCCTTGTTATATTTTCCAGCTGAAACAATTTTAAATGATTTGATTTGAGCTCCTTCTTGGAAGATGTTAGTCGAAGTGGGTGGCATACTATCAAATGGATTAAAATGAGAATATAATTATACGAATCAGCCGGGAAGTTAGCCGATGATGTAATTTCATATAACAAGACATACGATCCAGGTAGAATTCCACCAATGTCTGCATGGTGAGCTCGACTGGCTGGTGATAGTTTAAAAATATCAGTAATACGAATGATTGAGAGAAGATCGTGATGCTAACCAGTAAAGAAAACTAAACACTCATCCTTGAAGACAGGTGTGATGAGGGTGATATCTGGTAAATGGCTGGAGATGATATTAGAGTGCTCATTTTTTGAATGACTTGCATATAATGAGGTTCAAATGTGGTAGAGATGAACAAACCTGCCACCTGCATTCGGGTGATTAGCCATGATCACATCACCCGGATGGATTTGACCTTGAAGATGATTAATTTGATATCTGACAGCAAATGACATTGAGCCAAGGTGAACGGGGAGGTGCGGAGCCTACGATTAGGTATAAAGTGAGATAGGGTCAGTCAACTGGTATAAAATGTATCAAAGATGTACGAACAGACATTCGCAACAAGATCTCCATTAGGTGCAAAGATTGCGCAGGAGTAGTCTAGCCTGTCCCTATAACCGATTTCACAGGGGATGCAGTCAATGATGGAGAGTGTTGAAGTTATAATCTGAGCAAGTACTTACTTGATATTGGTGCTGATCGAAGTTTGTTGAAGACTTCGGCCCATAGCCTATTGAAGAGACCCTTTGAATTCGATTAACACGAGTAGGAGCCGTGCAACGAGAAAGATTCCTCTGCAGTCTTTGATTGTCATGATGTGTGATGACGAACCTCTGCCACTGACATGAACCCTGTTAAGCAAAGAAGATATTTGGTCTATAAGCTAACTTGTACATTGAGAGAGATTGAAACGTCAAGTCCATTCAACTGACTGTTGGCAAACAAGGATAGTAGGACTGGGTCCGGTTTCCTAACATCAATAGAACGCTTTATCATCCTGAAGTTGGGTGGGCTGGGTTTACGTGACCAAGACTGGTGTTTTTGTAAAGGCGTAATGTTGTGGTGATGTGAGGGTCGATCATCGATCAAAAGCCACTTGAAGGGGTTGAATGTATGCTTATATGTATAGTAAATCGAGAGAGCTGGCTGACGGTTGTTGGTTCAGCCCTCGCGCGCCCTTCTCATATTTCAATCAACAACATACCACTAAATTTTAAATTATGGAGACAATTGACACACCTTCAGACGACGAGAACAAGAACCTATCGACCTAAAGAACAAAACACGGAGCCCAGGGTGAAACAAAAACAGGCTAATGAGGTCATACGGGTCCGTCCTTATTTTTTTTTTCCCCTCTCCCATTTAAAGATGTTATATAAGGTCACCTGTTGACGATTCAACGTCACTGATCCTATTTTCGATCGTCTTCCATCTGCTCTCTCAGTGCGATAATTCAAAGCGTGGCTCGTTCACAGCCAGTGGTCTCATCATCATCGCTTCCATCTCCCGTCTTGGCGCAATCTATATGAATGCGTTCAAAACATTTTGAGCACTCCCATCAATTATCGGCTCCAAACCGACCAATTGGACTCCACTTGCTCACAATTTAATCTCGTGCTCCTCCTGGTTCTCCCTCCCACCAGGCTCGAGTTCAAAAACTGAGGCTTTGATAGCTCCAATAAAATCTGCATCAGCCGTTGACGATGTAGATCGATCTGACACAGGAAGATGTCCGTCCGTTCACATGCTGGATCTCAATCCACGGAGTTTCAGCCTCGAGTCCTCCAACCACCGGTTTGCTTGTGCGTACAAGTCTGCTGCAGCGAGGGACTTACGCCCAATGTCAGTTTTTTGGCGTGAGGTCTGTTGAAGCTTTTTCCAAAGATTCCTTCACCTCAATAACTCCTTTCTCAGTAATTCAATGTATCTCTGTGTCTTGGGCTTAATCCCACCCTCTATAGTACTGGAGGTGGGAGCAAGCTCTTCCCACCCTCTCAGCACCTAGAGGGATGGGACCTGCTTCTTCCCTCTCAGTACTGTAGAGGGAGGGGACCAAGCCTTTTCCCCTTGATCTATAGTGGTGGGTGGGTTGAAGTGTGTTGTATCCCCTGTGGAACTTTGACAGTGCTAAGCTATTGGCAGAGCTTGGAAAGGAGGAAACAACAAATATACTCAAAAATAGGAAAATAAGGGTCAGTAACACTAAAATGCCTTCACAGTTTCTTACAACTCTTCTGCTTTCAAATCCACAGACTACAGGGCAGATCCTGGCAAAATTTCTATCAGACTTTACCAGGACACCAACACACACAACACACACAAACAGGGCTCTCAAGCTCAAAAATCTTATAATCCAGCAATAAAAGGTATGAATTATAAGACTACTAACACTCTAACACTATCAGGACTTAATTTCACAAACACAAGGACTCTAAAACTGAGAGAAAAGAAACAAATTTGAGCTGATGGGGACCTGGGGTATCAGGTGAGTTAACAAGTGCTTGAAGGCTATGAAGCCTGAGTACGCTACAAAGAGCTAAAAGAAAAATGACAGACCTGTGCCAATGGAAACAGGGATCAAGAAAAAGTAGAGAAATAAAAGTTGTACTATGTCAAGAGTGAAGTAGCTATTAGAGTGGGTGTGTAAGAAGAGAAGGAGATATAGAGAAAAAGGACTTACAGATTCCTAATTTGATGAGGAAAAAGAAATCTGTTTGTTGAGAAAACATGGCTACATATATACTGTCTTAACCAGCAAGTGGTTATTCCTAAACTATCATTAAAATCACAAATGAAGCTCAAGCTTGGTAGACTTATTCCCAAAAAATAATTACATATCTCAAGTCTCTTGACTTATTCCAGTCAGTGCTCAAATTTTGACAGCTTATTCCCTACAAGACAGTCAAATGGCAAACAGGCCAATTATTCCCATAGCACACTTCTCAGGAAGCAAATGAGCTACTGTCAGTGTTTCCAATTGACCAGTGAAGAAGGTTAGTAGTGTGTAGTAGTGTAACAAAGATTAGTTACAAAGAAGGATGAAAGGATGAGGAGGAGTCAACTACATAGTTGAGAAAGAGGCATTTAGATGAGAAGGATTATTTACTCAGTCAGAGAAGATGGAACAATAGAGACAAGCCAAGTATGCCACCCAAGACGCTGTGGTACGCAAAAGCTGTTAAGAGGTATATAGTGGGTTGTCAACAAGGGATTTAGGTAGAAGGAAGCATGTGAAAGTCAACGGAGGTATACCATGGGATTCCTAGGGGTTGGTTTACTTAGGTAGATTTTCTTTAGGAAGCATTTGGAGTACAGGAAGCACAGCCCCCGTTTACTGGTCACTGGCCGCCCAGGGCATCCGGTTGACCTCTGTGGTTTC
>AWVX01018557.1:0-11956 GCA_000500245.1 Cronartium ribicola 11-2
GGGGGAAATCAAATCTGGCCCTAGATGCGAATGATTGCAGTGCCCCCAACGTGGGTGGCGTAAGCTACGGACACTATGCTGCACCTGCCACACTTTAACATCTGACCCACCCCGCTTCGCAATACTATGTACGTACCTCGAATGTATTTTTGTATTTTTTTTTGACTGTACTCGTCTGGAAGGCCCCGAATCTCCGAGGGCGCTCTCTCTCTCTCAATGGGCACTGTCTTTGTAGCAGAATTAATTTTTTTTTTTCTTTTTTTCCTTACCTGAGAACGGCTTGGTGCTTCACTACTAGAACTAAACCGCCACGGCTTGATGGCAGGGGATTGAAGCTCAAAAACAGTCAGTAGCTTGATTTTGATATCTCATTTAGCCACTGTTTTCCTCGGTAAAGAAATCCACCTTGTAAAATTCAGAATCAAAATGCATTTCTCACTACCAGAAGCTGTGTGTAAGGTGAGGGGGGAAAAAAAAAACGTGTCCCACTTATACCACTATCTACAGCGAGGAATTTCAGACGTCGTTACACTAATTAGCCTCATAGTGCACTTAGAGAAAGGCTTTGTGTGGTGAAACCATATGATAACTGCCCAATATGGGTTTTTTTTGTTTGTTTTTTTTTGCTACAAACCTGGTCTCACCTGTTTCAGATTTCTGTGATGTGCTTTTAGAGTTGGTGAGGTACCAATTTTTTTTGAAAACTCAATCAAAATTCAAGACATCATGGGAGATGTGGAAAAAATCTTAGATGATGATAGTTTTGTACCATAATTGAAGCTTCTCTAATTTCTCATTTCATACTCAAATGCGTTCCCAAAGCATGTTTCAGATAACTGATTTGGCCACCTAAGCATACATATGAACCCTGAATAGTTTCAACCTTGATCACCTTCTAGTTAAGAAAATATTTCCTGCTTTGAGGATTCTTGATTGATGTATTAAACTTTGTAAGTTCTTTGCCAAATCTTTGGTCATCCAATTATAATCCTGATGAGTGAGTTGGGCACTGCCATCCTAATTGCCTCTGATGTCTTTATCCAAGGTTTTGTCAGATGAAGCCTCCGAGGGAATTGGAACCCAAGGCATTCAGCCAAGGGAAAGAACAGCACCCATCAAGCCATTGGGTGACCAATACCTTGCAGGCTTCATCTGACAAAACCTTGGATCAATCCATCCGAGGCAATCGGGAGGGCAGTGAGGCTTGAATTTCAGGTATCAATGAGCCGCGTACAGCGCTGAATCATGCTCTCTCATCAATGGCCAACCATATCATATCATGTTTTTATGATTTTTATGATTATTTTTTTTGGAATTGGACTAGCAGAGTCTACAACTTCTGAACAAAGAAAATTTCTGGAGCCAGAAATACATGTATTGACTGGAAGACCTTCAAAGACAAGCCCTCCAGGAACAAGAATGTGAAAATCCTGAATGTTCTTAAAACACGGTGTCCTGATATAATAGGTCACAAGTAAGTAAGTGGTGCACTCCTCTCGTCTCTCTGAGATATGGCTGACCTAAAAGAAGGTACAGTGAAATAGGATGAGAGAGAAATGTGAGGTGCGCGTTGTGAGTTTGCTGATCTTAGTACTACTGATTAGCTACGCGACATGAGATGAGCAGGGTACATTAGCTGAGGAGATGGTTGAAAAGATAGGAAATAGAGAGAGATAAATGAGGGTTCAGATAGGGATGGGGAGGGGTAGTGAGGTGAGGTGAATACGTACATTCTCTTTCCCAAGATGGGGAAAGAGATCTGGGTACGGGAGAGTGTCAACTATATATATTTGCTTGTTTATGAGGTCTGTGCTCCCTTGTATTGGTTGGCGTGGCGTGTCTTCAACGTATTCTTCTTCACTGTATTCCTGGGTTGTATTAGGCGTCTTCTTGTAGGTCTTTGGTCGCTGGCTTCGTCGATTGGACTTTGACAAAGAATATCAGTAGTTTCTAAAGTAGAGCATAGAGTTGAGAGCCATTCCACATTGACTGGAGGGTAACTAAAACTGTAGCTCATCAGAAACAAAGACGAAATAAGTGAGGATAGAAAACACAGAAGTGTCCTCACCTTTCAAGTGATAGGTGAGATTGGATATTCTCAAGCCAGAGTGATAATTCATGCATAAGGCTTTGGATCTCCTACAGTTAAAGCAGTTGGATACAAAAGTCCACCTATAAGTTGTTAAAGTCAAATAAATTATGAGCTTCCATACTTGTCTAGCATGTGGCTTAGGAAACATGGAAAGATCTTTTTTCTTTTGAAAGGAGTTGAGCCCTCCTTTCACATGTGTATCCATCCATGTTATAAGAGATAATCACTGTGGTAGCTGGGACAGGACTGGCTTCCATACACAAGAAAAAAAAGTTGGATTGGATGGATGTGTCTGATGTGATGTCAGACGCATCCATCTGATACATATATGCCTTTATCCAAGATAAAGGCATAGTCAACTTGGATGGACATGTCCAATGATGTGTTAGATACGTTCATCGAATGAAACTTTGATGCTGATGGATAACAGGATCACTATAAGAATTAATCAAAGCCAGGAAGTTTTGCTGCTTGAATCTTTTTTTTTTATACTATACATTTCCACCCAAGTCAAGCCTCAGCCTCTGGAAGTTCAATGTTATCTTGCATCGAGGTACTTCACAAATCTTTATGGGAAGAATTTAAAGAGATCTAGTCAAGAATTTCGGAATGCGAATGAGGTTGTGTCTACCCTTCATTAACTCACTTCAAATATTCATGACAGGCATCTAAAGCTTCAAACCATAGGGTGAGGGCTTGTACAAACTTGGAGCTTTTTTTTTCATCTATCTCCTATTGAAATGGACATGTGTCTCTTCCTCCAGCCACTAACAAGAGCTTTTTATTGATGTCTTCATGCACATCCCTCTTTAGTTGATGACCTTTGTCCTGTAAAAACCAAACTTTAATTATCTAGAACACATGAATATTGTTGGTGTATAGATGGTGACCATTGGGAAGGAATCCTGTGTCATGATTTCTGAATGGAAAATTGTATGTTCATCTTCTGAAAACCTTTCATTTCACATTGAAGGCGTGAACATTTTCTAAATGGCGCGCCTAGACCCCACTGGCCCACGAGGCGCGCCCTTTCGCAAGCCAGGAACCAGAAATTTCATCACACCCACACAGAGAAAGAACGTGACAAATGAGCTTACCTCGGAGCCCTTTATTGTGCTTGTCAACAGATCACTGGCCTCCCAGCGCACACATCTCTTTTTATGCCGCAAAGAGAAGATGTGTGCTCTGGGTGGCCAGTGGCGTGTAGATGGGTCCAGTGCTTAGGGCCCACCTCAAAGGTTTTTTTTAGAGCTGGACAAGCTTCTGAAACCCATCAGGATTGTTCATGAGACAATCTTTCTTGAGCTTGACAGTAAATCAATGGACTCGAAGTAGTTTTGGATTGCTGCACTTTGTATCCTTCAGGTGTATTGTCATACGCTGAAGGTGCAAAAAGTTCACTTCTCTTCCTAGTCAATTGGGCGAGGAAACAACCGTGATATCATGATCAATCTATTGAACAAAAGCATATAAAAAGGTAGGTCAAAGGTATTTATTGAGTGTGATGTAAATTGACTTACTGGAGTAGGGACATAAATTATGTCTTCATTGTCAAGCTCTTGGGTCTTCAAAAAGATCATCAATGTTATTTACAACGTTTCCATCCATTCCATTGCAGGGAAATCAACATCACACTTCAAGAAAGGTAGGCAGTTGTGGGTCTCGAAGGGTTGAATGCCAATCCTAAAGACCCAGTTACATGATTTAAGCCCGCCAACCTGTTTTTTTTTCAGGAGTTATGGGCTCACTCTGCGCCTAGGCGCGCCTTTTAGTAAGGTTTTTTTTTGCGACCCCAACACTAATTTCAGCAGATCTTGATGCTCCAATACCAAAAAGATGCATGTATATAACGGTAGCCTAGCATGAAGACATACAAAAAAAACTGATAGCATACATTTTCGGCCAGGAAGATGATGTGAATATGATTCAACTGCTTGAAAATCTAACCACCAGAGTGAAGAAGCCTTTTTTCATTTGATCTCTTTGCAAAGATTTTCATAATTAAGGCCAATGGTACGTTCAAAAGTGGATCAAAGACTACCTCAAATCAAGTTCCCCAAAAGCGGCATTGAAAAATTGCACATGATGAAGAACTTGTCATGAAAAAAAAAAAGGACAGATCACACATCTACCTCAAAGATCTCATTGGACTTGGAGAAAGAAACTGAACGCTTCATATGATAGGGAAGACAGAACAGAAGCCAAGCCTTTGGATAAACATGAGAATTAAAGTATCACAATACACGTGGGAAGATTCCAAGGTTCATCTATACCCCCAAAGTACTGGCAACAAAATTTGCCTTGGATGGAGGTGTCCAACACAACATTGAGTCAATTCCAATGGGTGTGTCTGATGTTGAGTTGAATGCAACCATCCAACACAAATTTTGTTGGAGGTGAACATTTCTCACATTCAGAGCCATTGGTATATTTTTGGCATTCTGTTTCAATCATCCTGAGAACTGACAGTATCCTTTCCTGAAGCCCAAACTGTAAAGACTAAAATAAGCCTGTATGTGATTCAATATAACAATACTTGGAATTACTGAAAAAAAAAAAAACAAGATTGCGAACATGAAATTTGATGCAGTAATCTCATGGAGCACTGCCAACATTATTTGCGTTGAACCTGAGCATTCAAAACAACCTTAGATGTCCAGATCGGGTGCAATAGGTGATTTTTCCAACACGGGGGACCTTGGAAAAGAGTACTTAAAATGGCATTGGATCTGAACATCACCAGCCGATACTAACGGTTACAATACGTTACAATACTGGCGGTGAGACCGTAACGAACATGTATCACTGTTTGGTTCAGACCTAACCCAATCATGGGTTCATCCTAAGGACATCCAATCTTCAATGAAGGCTTATTTAACAAACATACATATGATCACGCGTGGTCAAACTTTACGCTCCAATGCCCATTGTGCTCGATTGGGTTACGTCAGGTTTTAAGTAGCTCTTATTTCAACTCTATCTGTCTTCCTTTTTTTTGGTCAGTTGGTTTAGAGTGTTAAGTCTTACAAAACCATTTCCAGATCGGTTCTAGCTTATTCCTTCCTGAACACAATTTCTCATTGTACCTATGAAGCTTCTTCACGGCTGTACCAACAGATTGTTGTGGTATATCATCATCAGTAATTCATCCTTTAATATAGCTTAGTGCCGGCATTCTTTTTTTCCCTGCTTACATCTTCTTTCCTAGTGTCCACACAGGTTGACATCGAAGTCAAGGTTCTTGATTCAAAACACATTTCTCAATGAAAAACACCCTACATACCATGTAGATGTTTTCTCTTGCCCATGAAATGAATACAGGTGGCGATTTTTTTAAATCAAGTCCTTGATTATTGAGATGTGGTCGTCTCTCTGTGGGTGTGCAGAGATGCCCATTTTCCCTGATCAAAGTGTCCCTCAAGTGTGCTCAGACATCCTGTAACCCGGTAGAGACTCTCCTCCACTTGGTTTCCCTCGATCATTTCAAGGTTCATGAGCTGTTGTGTGCATGTTAGTCAAGAGACTCCAAACCTTGATTGGTGGATGGACACAGGTCCCATTTCTGAGCACCTAGCATCCATCGCCACCTGCAGCGACGCTTTTGCGTGAGCGTTGGTGATTGACTTTTTATCACTTCCGTATTATCACCACCCTGATCCACGCCTGATTCCTTTGGTGGAGGCGTGGTTCACTGCACAGATAAACAACCATATCCCACGGGGAACCGGTTTGGATAACTCATGAGGCCTGACTGAAGCGCGTTCATTGTTCTGATCGACTTTGCTCCTCGCACACCGCAGTCCTAGCTAGAGGATGCTGTTGTGACCTGCGAGCCTTGGCATTCGACCGAGCATTACTTTGAGGAGGATGACCACCCCTAGCTACCCCAGAACCCAAAGCAAGGTGTGGTCGTACACAATATTGGCTGCGTAAATGATTCCTGGTGAGTTTTCATCATCCGAGTAAGAAAAGAGGACAATCCTATGAACGACGCTGCTTATCATGCATGTACCAGATGTGACTAAGATCCTTTCAGACTGGCTAGGGTATCACCGGCACGAGCCAGCCTGGACGCATCATGATGTCGATCGGGGATTGGATAAGTTTTCATCGTTTGGGAATCGGCCATTTGTATGTAGGTATCGATGACGCGACAGCCAAGACCAAGCATCCTTCATCACCGGTCACCACCGGGTCTAGGCGATTTTGAACGGCCCCCGTGATCCCTCGGCTCAACTGGCCAGCTCATCAAGGGCGCGTGTTTTGTTGATATACCCTAGCTGGTCCAATATGGTCAAGAGTTGAGGTGCTATATGGGTTAAATTACCAAATCAGTCAATCCGGATATCTTCGCCAGGCAGTTGTCGAGTGTTTTGGAGATAGATAAACAAACGAAGGTGTCCCTCCTTGTCAGTTCTTGTTGCCCGTCATCACTCAAACCGCAAGACAGTTGATCCAACATTCCATCAGCCTTTTCATCCATCCGTCTATCGCTAAACTACCACTCTTTGTTGTATCACGGACCGGCAACTTCTTTCGTCACCAGCCAGCGTCCTAACTATCCCTCTTTTTTTTTTTTTTCTGTGCTGACTTTCCTCCTCATCACACTTTGCAAGTTCCAGACGGTTTATATTCCCCGCCCCGGTCTCACCGAACAACCCTTGTATCCCCATTTATCTGCAACCACCGCCAACCACACCGTCACTTCGATCATTTCCCCGCCCCGCTGTCAACCTTTGACCTCTTGCCTTTGCCCCAACGCTCGGCTCTATCGCGCTGCTCCCGAAAGAACCTCTAAACTCGATCAGCCCATACGTATCCCCTCGCGCTGATCATTAGGTCATCGCGCTCACTAGGATTTTCGTCTCATCAGCCACCACACACTTTCCTGTACCTCATTGCAGAACATTCACAGCCCCTTACTTACTTACTCCACCGCCACGGAGATCGGCGGCCTGAGCGAGAACTGCCCTGATTGCTCTCCTCTATATAAATCCCCTTTGCATTCCGTCTGGGACCCTTTCCCCTCTCCCATCGACGACTTGTTATCATCAGCATCACAAAAGTCTATCACAAAAATTCGACCACCTCAACGAAACCGCTGTTGACCATTCTTTACCCAACCAACTGAATTTCTACCATCAGCTTTTGTGTCTCGAAGACATCTAACACTCTCCTTCTTTCTCTCCTTCTCTATCGCTTTCACATCACATCTTCATTTTCGCCTTCCTACACGCTACATCATGAATTCCGTCTCGCGATTCGCCCTTGTCTGCCTTCCTGGCTTTCTTCTTTTCATGTCATCCATCTTGGTCGAAGCACATGCGAACGGGTCACTACAAATTCGCTCTTCAACACCCGATCTCCCTTCGCCGGTTCACCAAAGACTACCCGTACGCGATGAGCAAGCCCTGGAACTAAACAAGACGCCTACCGAAGAAGCCGAACTCGCAGCCTCAGAAGGAAACCATGACGCTCAGTATCTCCGGCGCCAAAACCGTCACCAAGCTCGACATGGACACAAGCCCCAGAGCAGATGCAGCCGACGCTCCCACCGCCACCCGTGCCACAAGAAGTCCAAATTGGCCAAGAAACCCGCAAATCATGTAGCTGCTGTCGCTTCAACCGCCCAACACGCAGTCAACTTGGCCGCTAGCGGTATCCAGCGCTCTGGTGATGCGACCTGTCAGTACAAGAGTTTTTTTCTTACTTGTTTATTCAAACTTATCACAAGCATCCAGCACTCACTCACATGTTTTATGTTATTTTATAACTGTTTCATGCTAACAGATTATGGCACTGGATTAGGCGCGTGTGGGGAGACGAGTAACGATGGCTCGATGATCGTTGCGGTCTCTCACCTACTTTTTGATAACTTCCCCGGGGCGACGGCTAACCCGAACTTAAACCCGTGGGTATCAATTGCTTCGAATCAAGACCCCATTTTCACCTCTGAATCAAGAGATGTGTAACTGACCTTGATTTGACGAATTAATAGGATTTGCGGCCGGAAAGTCAAAGCTACTCACAACGGCAAGTCGGTGGTAGTCAAGATCATAGATCGTTGCGTAGGTTGTGAAATCTTCGATCTCGACTTTTCGCCCACCGCTTTTGGCGAGATTGGTCCGATGGACGAGGGACGTTTACATGGGATGACCGTGAGTCGTTTTAAATGTGTCATGACTGACGGTGACATTGATAACTGAGGATTGTGCCTTTTTTGAACAGTGGGAATTCATGTGAAGGCCCTTTTTGAAGCCCAATAAAACAAAACGTACATTCAAAAGTCGCTTGGCCGACATTCTTCATTCGCATTCTTGCACAGCTTTAGATCATGTAAGAGGTGCTAGCCCACCTCATTCAACGGCCCCTGAGCTTTTCGTCGCGAGCCCTATATCGGCTGTCAATAGCATTTATTTATATCACACTTATCTACTTTCGCTTGCTACTTTTTTTATCCCTTTGTTTTTCTTGTTGAAAGATTATCTAAACTACCAGTCTATAACTTTTGTGAGCTGGTTGATTTATCCCAAGTTATGGATGCTCTGTTATATCGGTACCAGTACCTCCTGTTTTTTCAACAACTTTTTCAAAAGCAACCTCCTTTCTTCACAAATGTTGATCATGTAGATAAACCAATCAAGAGTTTATATATGTAGCAGTTTTGATGTAACAAATCCCATCCGTCATTTTTTCCACTCGCTCTCTTCTACTTGTTAGTTTTTCAAGACGCTGGTGATATCACTAAAACTGTGTCTCGTAAACAAAAACCAATCAGTCCAGTAAGTTTCTTGAGAGGAAACCATTCGCCAACGCATTCTCCGGCTTTTTTTTTAAACTTTTTGAAAAAGACATGTCCATGTCCGAGTTCCCCAATATCCAATACTTTTGATGAATACACGGAATGAACCCCCCCATAAAAATATAAACTCTTGTCACTACCTTAGTTCTGAGTTTGCATCACCAGGAGAAGAGTCAATGCAATTTGGGAAACTACGCCAGTGACTCTCAGATCCGCTTGAAAGGTCAGGTGTTGACCGGGTCGAACCGAGCTGGACGGAGGAGTCGGTTCTGCCCGACGGTGCTCTGCCTGTCTGCAGTGTCGGGTCGGGGTCAGGGTCGGGGTTCATGAAGCGTTTCCCCTGTGGTGGACGACGATGCTGAGAGCTCAGGGCTCAGTTTTCGCACTCTTATCGGCGCTTGTTTCTGATTAGCCACATCCCAATCGATCAAACTCCGAACAGACGGTCTGATACATAATTCGAAAATGAGCAGTGACTTCAAGCTAATGTTATGCACCGTCCCCCAAGCAAAAGTTGATGAACTCGCTTCGGGATTAGTCGCAGAAAGGTTATGCGCGTGTGTCAACATCGTGAACTCAGTTTCTTCAGTGTGAGGTACTTTTTTTCGTATCCAAACTTCCTTTTCAAAGTCTCGGATGAAAGTGAGAGACCCAAGTTTTTAGAATTGGATTGTGTTCCTGACCCATCATCATCACTTGGAACGATTGGGGGTTACCTCGAACAGGTATCGATGGGATGGTGGGAGCTCATTCCCAATTTGTGCTATTGCGTCTTTGTGTTTGCGTTCTGAGAGATTGGTTCCTTATCACAGGTAAGGTAATGAAGGAAGAAGAGTCATTGATGTTGATCAAGACAACCCAGGCTCGATGCCAAGAGTTGAGTGAGCATATGTTTCGACCCTGGCTGGTAGAGGGGGAGAGGGTGTGTGTGATTAGGATGTCAGATATGTGAGGCGAAAGCAATATGGACTTATTTCTGTTTGTCCGCACGTTGTGTCCTTTCTGCAGTCTTGTGGCTGAACGCGAACCATCCCTATGAGACCCCTGAAATCATAGCGGTCAACGTTAGTCATCATATCATACCTGTCCTTTCTCTTTCGCCATTCTCAGGTTGATCCCAGTCACTAACGAATGGGTTGATTGTTCCTTCGGACGAGTTCACTTCAGATTGAGGAAATCAATAGTTACTCGGCCTATCTCCAATGGATCACTAACGCTGTTTGTAGGGAGTGAAGAAATCCATTCAGGAAAATGTAGCGCCAAGAAGTAAGTTTTTAAAGTATGGAAGGCAAATCCAACCCTCATTATCTCGATCATCAACTATGTAACATTCACCACCCTTTCATCTCTTTCTATAGGTCATCCAAATTCTTTCACACACACTGTTCAAAAAAAGAGAAAAGAGACTATGTGGTTGGTTCTTGTCTTGATGTAAGCGGAAACTCGGATATATGAAGACTTTTGAGCCCGGTGATCACATCATTTACAACCTAGTTTGTCACGGAACTGGACAAAAAAAAAAAAAAATCACTGAAGGCAAGAGCTTTTGATTGGGAATCTATAGGTATCTGAATTTTTGACCAGGAAAACCAGACATGTTTTTTTGTTCATAGAGATGAGGTGGTGTTTTGAATCTGAGATCCTCACCTGGTAAACTTATGGAAAGCCTTTTTCATAACCTCAGGGATCGATATCATTTAATGAAACCTTGTCACCAGATACTTTTTAAGAATCACATGGCAAATACCGGTTGACTGGGGGGATTCGTGAAGGATATCTGCTCAAGATACTCATAACAGCCAAGTTGAAGAAAGCCTCAAATACTCCAAACAGGACTTGATTCGCGTCTTCAGACGTGTGTTCCTTCATCATTTAGACTGGGTCTGGCCCCTTTTTCGCCTCCACTCCCTGAACCATCGAATCTTCAGTGGTCCAAATCCCGATATCAAACCCGCATCCCCCCCCCCCTCAGTCCCAGATCCCATTAGCTTTGTTCCGGTTGATGGAGATATAGACCATAACGTAATTCGAGAGAACCATGGATCGATCAAGCTCACTTTGAAGAGATGATACTTGAACATTAGCAGGTCGGCTGAGGATGTTGGCATTAGACGATCTCCAGTTCTTAAAGGAACTAGCAGTCCAGGGAGAGATAGGGCCGAGAACGCCCTGGATTCATTGGTGGTGGTAGGCCTGATGACGATCCAGTCATGCTCAAGTGCCCAAGATACAAATGAGTCTTAATGAGATGAGACCGTGAAGAGAGAGAGAGGGAGAGAGAGAAAAAAAAGATACATAGAACAAGAGAACTTCATCATTTGCCACGAATTCAAACATCATCCTCTGACCGACCTCCGTTTTTTCCTTTCTCTCAACAATCTCAACAATCTCACTTAATCTATTTATCTGTTTTTTTTTTTTTAAAAAAAAAAATCAATACTCGATCGACCAGATAAATTCTGCCTTAACAATATAATTAACTGTTACATCACAAGAGAAAGAAAGAAAGAAAGAAAGAGAAAAAAAGAACACGATGAAATTTTACGGTTTACTTGAATTTCAATTTAAAAAAATCAAACTCGTGATTGGTTTATTGGTTTTACTCGAAAAATCTCTACTTGCTATCATACCACCTGAACCACCATCAAGATCTTTAAACGATTTTAAAGAAGTATCTAGTTCTATTACTATGGATATCATGACGTTTGATCAACCTCAATCAAAACCTTTGGTATTTCCTACTGAAAGGTTAGCTACTATGACTTATCGTGGTGATGCAACATGTAAGTAATCAATCAATGAATTTTTTTTTTTATATCTATCTTTAAAAGCTTCGTTGTTACACATTCTTCAATTTTTTTTTTTGGATTGATTGATTTTTTCTTTTCTTTTTCTTATGAAATAATACCCTTCAGTTTATTCTCCGGGACTTGGAGCATGTGGACATCAAAACGGGGATCAAGATATGATTGTGGCCGTTAGCCATTCAATTTACGATTCGTTTCATGGTGGTCATACGAACCCTAATTCCAATGGGTCAGCTTTTAATTTTTTTTTTTTTT
>AWVX01018582.1:0-13366 GCA_000500245.1 Cronartium ribicola 11-2
ATGCCATTTTGGAAAATCTTTGCTTTTTTTTACCTTCTCTGCTCTTCCCAATGAGTATTTATAGTGTTCTCTGTCTTCTGGCTTACCCTCATGGTCATCTGAGTTGAAATATATTCAACATCATACCTCTCAATATTTGTCTTTTCTCCCAAATAAAACTTTGCACCCCAAACTAACATTGGCCATATCCAATATTTGATATCTTCTAGGGTGAGATAACAAAGCTTAGGTTGGAATATAGAAAAAAAAAAAAAAGTTTTTGAAGAATCTTTGGAGCAAATACCACTGACGGAAAAGTGCATTTTTCCTTTCATTTAATACATTTCCCACATGTGGAAATCACTCAATGCTAGCAGTGCACTGTCATGCTCTCTCCAAGTCCAGTCATATAGCTGCTACTGGCTGTTGTCCTTCCAAAGTAAAGGTGCTCAAGGATCTCATGTTAGTGATGCAAAAAAATTCAAGTCATTGAATCTTCTAATAAAAATTATTTGGTAAACTCTAGAAAATCTTCTCATCAGTTGTGTGCAACATAGTGTGACAAACTGGAAAGATGGTCTCCTCCTAGCTTGGTTGCTAGCCAAGCCTATTATTTTTGTAGTGGCATCGTTGAAAGGGTTTGTTTCTACACTTGTTTCACTGGTTCTCTCCCACCTCCTAAACCCACTCTCTGCTCCTACCTCTTCAATGATCAGCCCTGGATTAAAAAATTTATAAAGGTGAAACACAAGCAAATACAGACAATGGCCAACCCTCCAACCAACAACCCAAAACCTAACAGCACATTATCCCAGGACATTCAACAACCACAAAATTAGGTGGCTTTATTTCTGCAGAACCCAGGGTTGCAGTATTGTAAGTCATTCCTGTGGGATTTGTAACCACATACAGTGCTTACTCTGAATGTTTTTCTGCCTGAGATGTTTTCCAATATCTGTGTGGCATTGACCAAATCCCCTTGATTGGCAGTAAAATGTGTTCAGGTGAAAAGCCTGATAGAGCAGCAAAGGTTTCATTGAATGAACCTCCAAGACAGAAGCAAAAACAAAAAAAAGCTCTTGATGAGATGCAATTTTCAGTTCCAAATTGATTGGGTAGTTGAGCATTTGTGGAATTGAAAGACTTGAGAACAAATGAAAAGCCTCAAATGAAAAGTATAAGTTTGTACTTTTGCCCATTTTTTTTTGCACACCTGGGCCTTATACATAGATCTCCTATCAGGCCAAACATTCAAATACAACTCCTACATATGTATCAAGCTCAGGTACTTGAAAGCAGGGAAAATTTGCTCTGCACATCTCTTTTTTTGAACAGCTGGGAAGCATACAGACACAATGGTGGAAGATGAAGGGTTAGCCCAATAGCACCCCATTGTTTACAAACATGTTGGGAAATACCAAACAGGAAAAAAAGGGACTCTGGTACACAAAGGACAGAGATTTGACCAATCAGTTCAGTAGGTTTCAGTTTTAAACATGGTCAGCTTCTTTTGCTTTTCAATTAATTAGGGCCAAGTCATAAGTTTAGATAACCAAAAATTGTAAGAATCTTCATACCACTGGCAAGGTCAGTTGTATGTTTCTCTTGACCTGTTGTTGTATGAGTCAACATAGCATTCTGGAAAGTTTCAAATCCAATAGACAGTATGATTGAAAAAAACTTTGTAAGGAAAACACCACTAGGCCAATGACTTATTGAGGTGTCTTGGTGCAATAACTTCATGGGTTTACCTTTTCTCTACCCACCATCACAGCCAAAACAGCCTAAAGATCAAGAAAATGGCTATCTTAAAAATTAGATAGCAAGCAGGAAGCAAGGGTTAATAGACGGTTTGAATAAAAGGAAAAACACCAAAATCTCTACTGTAAGAAACCTTGAAGTGATTGAGTCTCAAAATAAAAGCTACAGATGATATTAAGAGCTCTATATTATTCTTTGAGAAATGAATTCACATATCTTTCAATTTACTATGCTAGCCTGATGCCTCCTCTTAATGCACATTGCTAAATGTCACTATGGAATGCAAAAGCTTCAAGAACAAAAAAAATAACAGCAATGATAGGTGTACACAAGTTAGAGAAGAGCCAACAAGCATGCAAAGATCATGAACTTTTTGACAAACATTTAAAACTTTTGCTACTTCTACATGGTTTTAGGGATTACAACTAAAGGGGCTAAGACACTTGGAGAATGTTGCGATGAAGATAATGGAGTGCCAGGTTGAGTTATTGTACTCTCATGTGAATCATAAAACTGTTTTACCAAAAAAAAAAAAACAAGAAATATCCAAATTAAGTAACACATACTTCCACATGTACCCTTTCATCATGTTAATGGTCATAGATCCTAAGCTTTTTAAATAAATAACCTTTGTAAGACATCATTTTTTAACAGTTTTGACAGGCAAAAAGCCGCCCTATTATTCCCTATAGAGTGTATCATAAAGCTTAAACCACATGAACTTTGGAATTGTCAAAGTATGTACCAGACTTTGATCATCAACATCGAATGAAGAGAAAGTCTAGGTCATGGTAGCAGTAGTAATTTTTTTTTTTTTTAAAAAAAAAAATCATCTCCATTGATTTGTACAATATTTTCAGTTAGACTAAATACCACTAACTGTCTACAAGGCAATGAAAAGTTGATGGGTACATATGACTTCCCTTTCTAGCCAATCTTATTATCTCTTTAGAAAAAGTTTGTAAACCACATTCGAAGGCATTATAAAGTTAGATAGATAGAGAGTTAGTGCTCTTCCGTTTATTAGTATCATCAACTACTATCCCAAATATTTTCATGAACCACAAACAGAGCTCGCATCTATTTAAAAATCCGAGCCCAAGGTTAAAAGACTTCAACAACTCATATACAGCAACTGCACTACCCAAAAGAATTCCAAACTCCACAAACATCTCAATCTCGTCCAATTATTTCGTTGCAAGCTTACACAAAGAGCAAAACAAGAAGGATTAAAGGCCTAGTATCGATCTTAGATTTAGATAATCCTTTCAGCATGTTTCAAATGTGAGGCATGTCCTAAAAAGATAGCGAGGCAAGTCCCGAAAAATAGATTACGAGAGAAGTCCTTTGGAACAAATACAATACGAAAACTCAAAATTGCAATAACGGTTCCCATCCAAGAAGAAAGCAAGGAAATTAACAAAGTAATTAGAGAATAGATCAGAACAGAAAAAAAAAATCACAAGGAATGCAGATCTTGAAAGCCAAATAGGCTTACGGCGCACAAAACAAATTATCATCTCAGCTCATCTAACGTCATTCTACCCTGCATCTTTACCGCACCCAGGCTCAACTCAGCTGCCCGCGCCTCTGCCCCAACCGAAGACCCTTGTACACGTCCCCTCGAGAAAATTTCGTAATGGGGTACCCCATTATCAAATTCACTCTGAGGGCACTGTGCGGTACGCTTCTGATTCCGGGCTAACCTGAGCGGTAACGAATCGATTGCCGCACTTCGCTCTCCTGTACGACGACTACCAGCCGGTGCACCTTCGATCGTAACTTCGGTCAAGGTCGCTCGGCTGACACGGGAGAAACCGACGAGCTGTTGGCTCGGTGACTTGGGTGGGAGTGATGACGTTGTCTTTTTCCGGACGGGCACAGGCGGAACTGAGACGGCCTGGTAAGCTGAAAGTTCCTCCTTCAAACTTTCAATCTGTGCCCGAGCTGCCCAGAGCTCATTTTGAAGATGAGCTGCGTTCTAGAGCAATTTTAAAAAGACAATTGATGAGTCGAGAGCAAGATCGGAAGTCATACACAGCTACCAAGTCTATCACATACTGTTCGTTCCTCCTTCCCCTCACGCCTGAGCCGGTCTAGCACCTTGAGCCTTTGGGCTGGATTTTGGTGGCTCACGAGCTCGGCATTGAGAGCCGCTAACTTATCAGCCTCTTCAGCGTTGAGTGAAGACTGGCGTGAGAGTAGGTCGTTAATCTTTGCCAGCTGAGCTTTCTCAATCTCTACCGCATCCAGTCGGGCCTGAATTTGCTCGAGCCTGACGCGCGATGGCGAGAGTAGATCGTCAGACACATCGGAACGGATGATGAGAGAGCCATAGGTGATAGATATTAGAGAGCGAGCTCAACTGCTGTAGGTCGGCTCGGGCGCCAGCCTCGGCCTGTCTAGAGACAAGAACCTCAGCACCAGCCTTGCGTCTGAGTTCCTTTTCGTTGGCAGCAGCTTTACTGGCTTCCTCTGCTCTAGTCACTAGCTCGTTTCTCTCGCGCTCCCACTCCTCAATCTCCCCGGCTTGAGTCTTGCGCAGGACGTCGTTCGTTTCCGTCGCTTCGGCTAGTCTCGCATTCGCAATCGCCAGCTCATCGGCCAGCTGGGCAATTCGGCAATCCCTGGCGCTCAGTTGATCCGATGCCTCCACACGCGCTGCATTTGAGGTGGTCGCAAGGGTCTCGTAGGCCTCAACGGTTTCCGACAGTCTAGACTCGATTCCGGCAACACGGGTATTGAACCCTGCAAGCTCATCTTCAGCTATCTCAGCCCTTGCCCTCTCTATCCTTGTCTCTTCCCTCGACTCATTGAGCGTAGAAGCCCATACGTCCTTCCAGAGCTGGTCCGACTCCCGTCCGTCCATCACCTCGTCAATCAGACGTTCTCGCTCGACCCAGAGTGTCTCAGCCAAATCTTCGGCCTCCTCGCGAGCGCACGATTCTACATCCACCAGTGTCTCCGCTACTTCCAACAACATCTCCTCTTGCCCAGCTTGTTCGTTCACCAGTCCCGCCAATTCACTCACCTGTGCTACTCGATCCCCTAACCGTTTTCGAACCCGAACTCGATCAATCTTCGTAAGCTGCTTCTCCATCGCTAAAGCCCGCTCTCCTGCTTCCATTTCCGCTAATAACCTAGGTAGTCGTTCGCACAGATGTAAATTGATCCTCTCGAACGCCTCTCTTCCAGCTCCATTCGTCCTCCTTTGTTGTTCACAACGTTCTTCAGCATCACGAAGTTGTCCATTCAGTCTCGTAATCTCAGCATCGCGTCGTTCCTTACTCTTACGATGTTCCTCAGTTAATTCAGCCAACTTTCGTTGTATACCAGATAGACCGGCAATTTGAGCTTTAGCACGATCAAGTTCTGATACAGCTGACTCTGATCGTTGTAGTGCACGTCGAGTTTCTTTTAGTAGTGACTCCGAGTTCTGTAGATTACGTTGTAGAGACTCGATTTGGGACTCGTATTGGAATAGCCTGGATTCGTACCGAAGTAACTCTGCATGGTGAGCAGATGGAGTGGTTGTGGCATGGGTGGAGATAGCCCGAGTTCGTATTTTAGGGGCCTCACAGTCACTTGATGGGTTGTATAGCCCGAAGGTATCTACGCCAATAGAACCAAAGATGTATGTTTTAGTGTTCGATAAAAAAGCAAGATGGATGAAAACTAGAAAGCTTTTCACCTGGGACTTTCGTTGATGCGAGTTCGGGTCGGGAAGCCTTAAAGATCTCTAGCGGACCTTTCCGCCAAGGGTCAGAGTGGGGACCATGAGGTTCGAGTTCGAATAGGCTTGGACCAGGAACTTCAGAGGCTAGGGAATCGATAGTAGCTCAGTGAATCGCTCGTCCTGGGATGCGAAGAGGGTGAACGTACGTACGTTTCTCGGGCGGAAAGCGTGGTGCTTTAGGGAATTGGGACATGATGGGCAGTGTGATGATATCTCACTCAGCGTTGTACTACAGTTAAGTTATGGTATCCTCAGATTAATAAAACACCCCGTGTCAAGAAATTGTCTTATCGGGTTCTTTCTTTTTTGTTTCCAAATTATGGACTCCATCCAATCCTGGATTTGGTCCTGTGCTCAACTCTATCTCACCCACACAGACCCTTCCACTGCTATCCTGCAGCCCTCCTCACCAATCCGTACAGGTTCGGTTCAGTTCCTTCGATTCCTTTCACCTCACCACTGGGGCTGTGAAAACGATCCCGGAATCTGGGCCGAGGCAACGGATCGCTCTACTACCATCTTGGTCAACATTCCTCGTCTCGTCCTTGCTGCCTTTGAGGAAGCTCAGGCTGCTGATACGCGTCGAATAAGCGCTCTCATCTTCCCTGTATTCCAGCTCGGTGGCGCTCAATGGATTTGGGATACTCCAGAGACCCACCCCGAGCTTGAGCGCCCACCGAAGCAATTGTGTCTTAAGCTGGTGAACGAGCTACCGAACAAAGTGTTCAAGTTGAAAGCAGAGATGCCAGCGCGGATACCCCCGTTCAATCGATCGGGTACGGTTCCCCTCAATACGCGTTTAGCAGGAGACAATCGTGGGTTAAGTTTCTTGGCTGCATCTCGGTTGGAGTGGGACCAAGAGCGGACACGGTTGGAAGCAAAGGATGGTACGTGTTTTGATTGCCCTCTTGATCTACTTTTTCTCACCCACCGTCCTATTCTCAGCTTACCGAATGAGTCTTTGTGTTTTGGTCTAGAGGCGCACAAGAGGGAGGGTGTGACGAAGATCGTGTACAGGGCACCGAAAAAGGAGAAAAGGAAACGATGCAGCGGGATAGATGATGCGGCTAGAAAAGTTGCTCTTGCCCGCCTCCGCGCTGCCTCGTCCACCGAGAATTCCGCTGTGCCTGATCGACCGCGGCTAGAAAGCTCGACACGAGAACCAAAGCAGGCCATCCTGGTTGAGCATGAGCCAAATCGTATGCACAAAAATTCAGAAAGGGATTCACCTCCTTCGACGAATACCACCACGCCCGATCCACAGCCTCAATTCCAACTTTCAGAGGAAGCCTCATGTAGCCCGAAGAACTACACCATCCCTGATCACAATCTGAAGGCCAAAGTTGAAAAACAATCTGAACCAACTGACGCAACTCCGGCGGTAGAGGAAGGGTACAGGAGAGCGGTAGCAATTCCTTTCAAGCGCAAGCTCGAGTCATTAGCCCAGCGACCTCTCACGGCCTCCAAACAAGCAGCATTAAAACGGATGCGCGTCCAACCTCATTCGCTCTCCTCACCTTCACCCCCACCATCCTTTATGGCCGATCCTCACCCTTGTTGCAGTCGTCAGTTTATACCTCTCAATTTTATTCCCTACCTTTAACTCAGACTGAGTTATGAAGTGGCCAAGGTAGAGCTCTGTTTTGAATCTATAGGTCGGGTGTGTCTGACAACGGCTCAAGAGTCGAGCACGAGTACCAAGGCTCCCTCACCCCTCTTAAGCCCAACACCGTCTCGTGTTGATCAAAACTTGTGCACTGAACCAGCCCAGACATCTGATCGCTCCATGACTTCTCTGCCTTCTGCTCGGCTGGCTGAGGAGCCGGAAAAACTTGAAAGTCAGTCCACTCCTTTTTTTTTCTATTTGGCGAGATCCGGGTATTATCTTATTAGGCAAGATGACTTGAGATAGCTCTGAGCATGGTCAAGGCTTCTGTGAGGCTGAGATTCAGTGAAGGTCCAGCTTCGGAACGCATTCGCGAAAATACCATATTGTCGGCGGTTGCAGCTTCACAGTCGGCTATCGAAGGGTCAAACGCACTTGCAGATGGTAAACCTATACATCTGTTTTATGCTCTCATAAATTGGTGGGCAAACGGAGAAGATGTGGTGGAGTAGAGCATCTGATCAAGAAATCCTGTCTTGTAATAGAATCATTCCCATATCAAATTGATTTCGAGGATGCAGATGTTGAACACCAGCAGCCCACCATCAACACGATTGCTTCCCAGACGGCCGTCGATGGACCAAATACTGACGTGCACGAGGGTGAGACGAGCAAATACCTTCCTTCGACGGCGCGCACCCAGGCTATCACTCCACAATCTGTTATCGACAGTAAGCCTAAAATGTCTTTTGCCATCCCTTTTATTTTTATTTTTATTTTTTTTGCTCAGCTGATTAAAATGTTTTTTTTTTTTTTTTCGGATAGACGTTTCACTTGATCAACCACATCTTTATAACGCCCAACTAGACTATCAACAGCATAGCACTGATACGCTTATTCCGCAGACCAATGTTAAAGAATGCGAGATAAGCAAAAGCCTTGATGGGTCTAGTTTGATGGTCGTAGCTATTACTCCTAGGGCCGAGACACCCAAAGTCCGAGCCTGTAATATTTTTTTCCCCGCTCAACTGACTTTTTTTTTTTCTCTTTCTTTCTTTTTTTTTGGGTTGATGAAAATAGCAAAGCTGACGGAAAGATCACGCTTTTAGGCCCGTTGGATCAAAATATTACTACCATTACAAGACATACTAGTTACGGTAACCTGAAAACCATCGAACTCCAACCTTCGGAACGTCCTCCGACCCGTCTATCTAGTCTTTCTACAATTGCTTGTGACAATCCAACAGGTAAAGCAATCTCTCTTCACATGCCATTACCACGGGGGGTTTTTTTTTTGTTATATCGAAATTGAAAGGGGTGTTCAATTTTAACACAGTCAAATCGAATATCACAGCCTCTGATTACTTGTTAGCTGATACAAGAATTGGAAACACAAAGGATATGCGAAAGAGTGATGATAAGCAAAAACTCCCAATGGACCTAGTAGTGATGTTGGGTGGTGAGCTGAAGATGAGATTGAAAGGTCAGAGGTTAGAAAAGTATCAGAAATCATTGAGGCAGATCCCTAATCTAATGATGAAGGGATGAGGAGGTGTTGTGCCTCAATAAGATAAGTCAATCCTTGAATTAGTAAAAAAAAAATTGAAAAAAATTGTCTATATTTAATGCTCTTGTTTACTCTAACTTGGAAAAAAAAAAAAAAAAAAATTGTCTATCATGCTCTTGTTACTCTGACCTTTGAAAAAAAAAATCAATCCTGGTGCCTCACAGCCTCAACAGGGCCTTCTTTACAATTGGGGGAATTATCAATTTCTCACGCTTACTATAGTTATTCTTCCCATGGACTAAGTAGGTATTTAAAAAACCTTTGAGTATTGATGAGTTGAAAAAAAAAAGGAAAATGTGAGTGAACATGATGAAGAGGAAGCATGGCACGAAATAGAAGTTGAACAGGAAGAAAGGGTACATAAACAGTAAAGATGAGACCAAGAAAAAAAAAGCTTGTGGATAGCCTTACAAAGGAGGGGTCACGTTTTTGTGGTAAAGACAATGGCTAGGAGAGTGAAGCATTAAATGGCTTTGATAGATTCAACATTCCAAAATTCAACTAACATGAAGTACAACTTTCATCAATGATGCTAAACTAAAAAAAAATAAAAAATACAATAAACCCCTTACACCCACTTTGATACCTTTGGTTTGCTCACCCCTTGCCACTCTTCCATGAATACGGGACCGGAAAATATTGCCTAACAAAAAGATGACGATAACACAGAAGGCTGAAAAATATTCCAAAGAAAGAAAGCGACGAGAGCCTTTTTTGTTGCTATACAGACGCGCTCTACTTCTTCTCCGAGTCATTGGATTGCAAGACGATTAGCTCTTGACCCTCGCTTACCATGCTGCCTAGTTCAGCCTTGAGCTCTTCCACCACACCATCTCGCGGAGCCTTGAGAGCCACCTGATTGCGTAAAGACCCAGATCGCTCAGATAAGAGTTCATTTGTCAAATGCATAAACCGGAACTCACTTCCGTTTTCATCGCCTCGAGTATGATCAAATCATCTCCTAAAGCGACCTTTTCACCTTTTTTGACCACCACCTTGATCACCTTCGATGGCATCAACGCTCGAATCGTGTTGCCAGCTTCTGGTCCGTCGCTCTTCGTGCCTCGCATCAATGTTAACCATTCAGGCCACGGGGTTATTAACTGAGAAGTGTTGTCTGGTCCAAACAAATGGTGCTTGACCGCAAAGGGTGAGGTCGCGCTGCTCGCTTGCGCAACGTGCGTCGAGACCGTCACCTTGTCTTCAATTGTTGTCCGTAATCTTCTTGTGTTTGTCTGAGTGTCAGGGGAGGATAGGCTTTCAGCCTGGACCATCATAGGCTCTTGCTCGTGAAGACCATCGGTAATCGTAACTTCAAAGTCAGATGGGGTTGAACCTAATCTTATCTTGACTTTGGTCGGCTCGGTCTTGATTACTTTAGACATATCATCCGGTACCGCAGCAAATTCGTACACCTGACTCGAACGTTCTCCGCCTATTCTCCAGCCATAAAGAGTATCCCAAGGAGATCGAGAAGACTCGACCGGGTGCGAATCGTTCCTGGAATCGATAGCCTCCAAGGCTAAAGAAAGTCCAGCCTTGACGAGATCGACTTTGGGAGGCTCTAAGGGTAGACTCGGAAACAAATCTGATCTATGTTTCTCAATGAATCCCGTCTCGACCTCGCCCTTGATGAAAGCCGGATGGGCGCTCAAGGTTTTAAGGAATTCAATGTTTGTATGGGGTCCCACGACTTCATATTCCTGTAACTTGTTGTATAACAGACGCAGGGCCGTGGTTCGATCTTGTGGTGAATGGACCACTAATTTTGCGATCATGGGATCATAATATACTAGCAGTCAAAGTATATGAAAAAAAGGTCAAATCTCGTTCAAAGAGTTGCGCTGATTGAAGAAGCAGGATGACCAACCGCTTATCTCATCGCCGACGTCTACTCCCGTCTCCACTCTCACAGACTCGCTCTCATTAGGTGTCTTGAGGTGTGTCAAAGTCCCAACGTCTGGCAAGAAATTTCTTCGGAAGTGGTGGTACACGATGCGGGTTAAGTATGTCTATCGCTCACCTTTCAGAGGTATGCAACTCACCGGCGAGGGTTTTCAGCATAGATCCGCGCCTCAAACGCATGCCCGTGGCATGGAATCTCGTCTTGCTTCAAAGGAATTTGATTTCCAGATGCTATCTCAATTTGCCATTGAACCAAATCCTGCCGTGTTATCATCTCTGTAATCGGATGCTAACGTAGCCATGCAAAGATACTCAGTGAGGAGATAGTGGGTGATATTTGTATCGTGTGACGTACCTCGACTTGCAACCTTTTTTTTTGTGCGTGAACCAGGAAAATTAGTCGGTGATACATGTGATGAGTGCAGTGAAGTACACACCTCGTGTTCATTTCCATGTAATAAAACTTGCCATCGGAATCCAATATAAACTGGACAGACGGAGGACTGTGGTCAGAAAGCATGACACTCTCACAAGAAAGAAATTAAAAATTGGGTGTACTTCAACTGTTCCAGCACCAACATAGCCAACTGCCTTAGCTGCCGCTACGGCCTTTGCACCTAGCTCTGCCCTAAGTTCCGACGCCAGTCCAGGAGCCGGAGCTTCTTCAATGATTTTCTGATGTCTACGCTGAACAGAACAATCACGCTCATTCAAATGGACATAGTTGCCAAAGTTGTCGCCAAAACTAATAAGAGTTTGTTTTCAGTGTTAGTAGACGCTGGTTGAGCAACAAATTCTTCACTGACATCTGTACTTCGACGTGTCGAGGATTCAAAAGATACTTCTCGAGAAGAACCTGTGGGTTGACCATTCATGAGGATTTCCTTCATCAAATTTTGAAAAAAAAGGTGCTGCTCGAGATCAAGATGAAATGACAGACAGTACCATCGCCAAAGCTCTGTTGGCCTTCCCTTTGCGCACTTTCAAGCTGTCCTTCAAATTCTGATTCCTCAAACACAATCTTCATGCCCTTTCCACCACCACCCTTGATCGCCTTGATCAGAACCGGATAACCAATCTTCTTCGCCTCCGCCTTGAGAAATTCTGGGTCTTGGTTTGGCCCATGATACCCGGGAACACATGGTACCTTCGCCCCGATCATGATCTTGTAAAGCATATGAGAAGACATAAGGAAATCAATATCAAAACTGCGGTTCATAGATACACGCACAATGAAGGAGGAAAATCATGAACTTCTTTAGATTCGCTCTTGGAACCCATACTGATGATCGCCGAGCTCGGGGGACCGATGAAGGTGATCCCAGCAGCTTTCAACTTTTCCGCAAATTCGGCTCGTTCTGTAAGCCGTACCAAAAGTTCACTACCCGTCTTGATGATGCTGTTATAGAATTCACAATGAATCGGTGGCGCATTCTGGCTTACCCGAGAGAAAACCCCAACCAGGGTGTACAGCCTATATGATATCGGTTGAAGTAAGTACGTTGAACTATGTGCAAATGAGAACAAGCTGGTAGAGGCGAGGAATGATGTCACCTGTGCGCCACTTTTGATGCAAAGCTCCACTATCTTGTCCATGTTTAAATAACTTTGGGAGGATGGTGCCGGGCCAACTAAGTAGGACTCATCTGCTAATTTGACATGCCGCGAATGTCGATCGATTTCAGAGTAAATAGCTACCGTTTGGACTCCTAACTTTTTCGCTGTCCTGATCACACGACAGGCAACTTCTCCCCTAAATTTTTTTATTTCAATTCAGCATTTAGGTCTACTAATCCATACACCTTTCCAAGAAGGAAGCTGGATGAAGTATAACTGACCGATTAGCAATTAGGATTTTGTTGAACAAAGCCTTGCGCCCTGAACCGCCGAAGACTGAGGGGTGTACAGCCACACACATCAGTCCAAGGACAAGTTTGCTTGTGAAATTTGATGAGCAATGCTTAGGAAATATCAGTACTGACGTGAAACTGGATTGCATTCCTGGCCCACAGTTTGCAGACACCTCGTCGAACGACGAACTAGAATTCCGCCTGAGCACCCTGTTATTATATTTGAAGGCGTGTTGAGTGTCTGGACCAAGTTGGACACCCTTCGTCTACCTCTGACTACCGACAACATCAGGTTGGATAGCAAATGGCTGGAACGTTCGTCGTTCTGTCTGGATGGCTCTTGGATGGCTCTAGGACCACATGACCTGACCGTTCGACGTCGAGCACTGGCTCTGTTCACACCAACAAGGTTTAGCCCCGCCCTACCCACGCGTGACGTCACAAGGCCAGGCGCGACCCGAGCGGACGCGACCGGGTGCCCGAGGGGCTTGACCTGACTGCTGTGTCCTAGTTTGATTTGGCACAGACAGGCAATTAGGTCTGATTGCAGAATAGCAAGCATCATGAGGTTTTGAGTGAAAGAAGACCACACACTCAAACACATCCTGTCTCAAGACACCACTAACAGGTTTTTGTGCTTTACAGTAATATTGAAAAAGGTTCCAATTTTTCCTATCCATTACTACCCAGTCTCACATCATCCTTTTTTGATTCTGGCTTTCTTCAGGTTTTATGGTAAACCTATCTCGAATTCGTTGACCAAGCCCAATAGGAGAGTCAAGTCAATGAACTTGTGCACTATTCGAGATTGATTTTTGGGCGCCCTGGGAGGACTTTCAACCGTCAAGACATTTAGAACTGACCCTGATTGGTGCTTTGATGTACGGCACCACAATTACTTATCACCTGCGGAATGGGCCTTGACGTGTCTCACACAATACATTATCTTGACTTTGTAGGAC